>JANBPK010000155.1:0-14814 GCA_027579435.1 Candolleomyces eurysporus
CTCTCTCTCTAGCTGGGGCCTGGACTCTCTTAGCATAGTTTTTTCCCCAGAGAATTACTGCTGTTTTATTTGTGTTTACTTTGCGTTTGCAATCGACTGGATTTGTGACTTTTATCTCGCGCGGCGTGATACTAAGTTAAAGGAAAGATCAAAGCTATAAAGAAGTAACCTAGGGTTAACTGTGTGATTATCGAGTACTCCTTGATTACTTGGAATTAGTGTGCACAAGAGAGAGAATCTGTAAATTCTTAATACTCTACACTACCCCCCATACTCGCACCCCCGATTTGGTACGGCACGACTACAAAGGTCTATACATACCGCCCATCTCACACGGCTCGACTTAGAGTTGGTGTAGGTGTTAGGTTGTGTGTTTTAGTAGTCTCGCCGTTCTCGATCACTTCACCGGTTTGCTGGGCACCACTCCCAAGTCTTTATCACACTGTTGCCCCGACTCTAGGCACTCTGTATCTCTCTGCACTCCTATGTGTTTCTCTTGCCCAAGTTCGGCTTGCAACCCCAATACTTATCTTGAGTTCCAAAGCTGTCCATCAGTCTTCACCCTCATTCTGCATCAGTTCACACATTGGGTCAGTTCTTCAGAAGCCCACAACCAAGTCATTTGTCCTTCCGAATCCAGCAACTGTCATGTTTAATTGACTTAATAGATTTGCCATCACATCCTCAAAGCCACAGAGTGATATTACACTTTCCATTTAGCGAATGTCAGGGCGAATGTCCCTTGTAGTGTGCAGACTCTCTTTCTACGCCATACCTTGCCAGGTCAGGCGCATAGTCATAATTCTGAATCATTTCTCTATTCTTTGGATACCTTTGCAGGGCCTTCCAAATACAAAGCACTGCTGCCAAACTGTTGTACTTGGGTCACTGAGCCAGATCCCTGAGAGCTACTAAGTCTGAAGCCAGGAACTGCTTTGACTCTTGGTTTTGCAATGTTCAGAGGACATGCTAAGTTATATTAGTCATAATTGCATCTGAGTACTTTAATTCAGGAGCACTTCCAAGAAAAGTTCTATTATTTTGTGATTTTTCTGCGGGTTTGCAGGCAAGCGCTGCATCATTGTGAGCTCTGCGAGCAACAGGAAGGCGCAAGAAATCCCAACATCCATCACTACATCGGCCAATCTCAACAAGCACCAGTACCGTGCATGGATTTCTTTCAGAATGGAAAGTTCTCAATGGATATTGCGTGCTCAGTGAGTAAACAATGCCTACCTCCTTCCGATTCTGCTGACAAGATCATTGGTGCACTGGACGCACCGCATCATACTTCCACTGGAAATATGATTGAAATATAGAAAAGCTATGTGATATAATTTCAAAATATTTCTTCCGAAAATATTTTGAATTTTCTGAATGAATAATTTCATTGTACTGATCACTGGTAACTATTCTAGAATTATGAAATCCGAAATTTCTGAATATTTCCTCCACCAACGGGCAGGAAGTACTTTGAAAGTATGGAATCCGTCTCAACCTTCATACTTCCACCCGGAAATATGAATGAAAGTACAGTAAATCTATGATATCTCAGAGATCAAGTTTGTATTTCATATATCCAACTCAACTCTATCATATTTCTATCTGAAAGTATGAATGCACTCACAGAATTCCTATTTCTTTGCGGAACCATGCAAGAACTATGAAAGAACTATGAAATCCTAGACGCCGTATCGGCATTCAAGACAGAGCGGTAAATGATTGGTAATACATGGCCCGGGCTCTTCAGGCCGACAAAGGGGACAACGCGACGGCAGTCGTGAGAAATGTGACATCACCTTCCAAAATGCGACAATGTCCCCGACACATTGCGACACTGCCCGTGAGAAATGTGGCATTGTCCACCCAAAATGCGACAATATCCGCTCGAAATGCGACAATGTCCCCACGAAATGCGACACCAGCCTCTCGAAATGCGACACCGGCTCCTCGAAATACGACATCGGCCGCTCGAAATGCGACATCTATCCCGACGAATGCAACGTCAATATCCATGTGTCATTGAGCGCCTCTAAACCCAACCTGACCTCATGCTCCACACTAATTGCTCCCTAGCCCATGGATTTCCTTTGATAGAACAAGAACCAGGAACGCGACAGTACCGCATCGACGCCACAGATGGTTGAACGCGACTAAGGACTTCAGGAACGCGATGACGCCTCACTGACGCCACAGGGCAGTTACCATGTGGGCGGCGAATACAACGCTGCAGAGACTCAGCCATCCTTTGTTCCACCGACATACAAGAGCGTGCGGCCTTCTATCACACTTCCAAACTTCCTACCTCCCCTTCCATAGCGACACTCCCTTTCGTAGCGAAACCCCTCTCATAGTGAAACCCCTCTCATAGCAAAAACCCACTGGCCAAAGATGGCTCCCCTCCCAGCAGATACCTGGTACATCTCACGTCTTCCCAACATTATCGTACTAACTGCAATCAGGCTGTACACCCTTCCCCCAGGCGATACCATCGAGCTGGAGCTGCCTAGGATTCTCATACTGAAGAATGCAGCGTTGCAGGCAAAGGTGCAAGACGCTGATGACCGCACATCGCTAGAGCTGTCGTACACGCCCTCTGGAACAGATATCCCGAAATCCACAATTCTGACGACATTCTTCAAGAATAGGGTCAGTTGTACCCTCATTATAGATCAGTCTGCCCCATTGCTGACTTTTATATCAGACGGACAGCGTCAAGCTCAACCAGACCCTGCACCCAGGACGGAGCTACTGCCTCACGGTGATTGGAAAAAAGTACGATCCTCACGCTATGTCTTGCATTCACTTCCGTCTCATATTTTTTATAATATAATCAGCGCCGTTGATGTCTGTGGAGATCTCCCAGAGTACGACCCGGAGGCATCGCGCCAACGTGAGCTCGAAATCAGTCTTGCGACGACTAGTCTGATCGACCCCGCCCCAAAGAATTCGAACACGGCCCCGACCAAGCCCAAACCAACACCGAGGACCTCAGGAAAGGCTGCCAAGGCCGTCGAAGAGCCTTCGCTGGTTGCAAAAGTCGAAAAACCAAAGAAGACTGGAGGTGTGTGATCACTGCAGACTAGGAAACAGGCGCATTAATGATGACGATATCACTCAAGGCGCTCAAGGTCGGCAAACACTTGCGAAGACGGAGAGTACAGGCTCGGTTACCCGAGCACGGGCTAAATCCGCTGCGAAGGCGAAACCAAGCTCTGATGCAACCGATGGCACTGCGAACGAAGGAGAGCTTGGGGCGAAAAGAGCTGGGTCGTCCACTGAAGCTGCTGCCAAGAAGAGGAAGCTTGAAACCCCTGTTGAAGAGAACGCCGCCGCGAGCAAGCAAGGGGGTGTTCGTACCAAGGTTACAGTTTAGAGCAGTTTCTACCGCGTCATTCAATTAATTCTGCTGTCTACGACTTGCACATTATGCTGTACCGTACATTGATGTATCACGAATCAGCTGTCAGATTTATTCACATCTAACGAAGTTTGGACGTTAGCATTCATCAAACGGCGCAATGATCATGAGCTCAAAGGCTGACCTTGTTCAGTGGTAACGCCAATAAACACTCCCCCTCGATTCCTTCCACCTCTAACACACACCAAGCAAAATGACATCGAATGTGACTCACATCCACCAGGACGGCAGAAGAGGCCCATCGATTTCGGAATAAACACCCGCCAATGACAGGATAGGAGCGCCAGTGATCACGGACCGTGTCTTCTGGGCGGAGATCTTCGAATGGTTGTATCAGAGCCCAGGTTTGCTTTGCCGGACCGCCAACAACTGCATGCGAGAAGATACCAAGGATCGAACCAACTTCCCATCCAGCCTTCTCTCCCTGCCGGAAAACGACGCGACTGTCATCCACGGAGGTGTGCAGGGTTGTAAATCGATGACCGAAGCGATGAATCGCTGTACGGCGAACGACGTGACGAGAATAAACTTGGTTTTCTGGGTGGTGTTTGGCCATCCACTCCCTAAGCATGGCGAAGTCCTCGTCAGCTAGGACAGAGAAATCCTTGGACTGCCAAATAGCCTTCTCGTCGACTTTCCCAAACAGTTGCTGATCAGAAAAAACATCGGACAAGCGGGTGCCACGCAAATCCGAGGCGTAGTTATCCTCGTATATGTCGACGAGCTGGTGTAAGGCCTCCGGAAGGTCCTCCTTGTTGTAGAGTACTTTGAGGTTCTGCGTGCAACAGAACTTGGTAAACATTGTCTTCTCAATGTCACCTGCAATATGATGCGAATATAAGCAAAGCAGGATAAATGGGGGTGGAAGTCGTGGAAATCGCACCAAATCTCTCATTTGTTGGGAAGTTTTGCAAGACATAATTGAACCTCTCGAAAGCGAAACAGCGCCAAGCGTGAACAGGCCCAAACATGCGGAGTTGACGACCAAAATGAAGTACCAGATGTTGGTAAGGGGTAAGGCTTGTCCCAGGGTATAACTCGAGAAGAGTTTCGATGTATCGGCGAATGTGGACTTCGTATTGTTCGATCCTCGATTCGGATACTGTATACATGGTCGCGAGTTTGACTGCCGAGACGAGATGCATGAAATTGTCCAGACGGCGTTTTTCAGTAGACCCGTCAGGAGCCGCACCCCACAAGCGGGTAAGGGTGATTGGTAGGTTCTGCATGCAAAAGGTCTTCCATTGGTCAGCGGTAAATTTTCCCCATTTCTTTTCACCAGGGTTCGACGGTGCCCGTGCTACCCAAGTCGGCTGACCAAGACGCGCCATATCTTTCCTGATCTCTGCAAGAGTGGTTCTGCCTAGAACCCTCGTCTTCTTCATTGCGACGGACAAGAGACGACCATCACTACCAGTGAGTCCATCCTCAAAACGCTGCACATGTTGGATAAGATATATGAGATGAATATTTTGAATGAGAAGGTGCACCTTTTTCTCCAAGCGACTGATCAACTCGGGATTCTTGAATTGTTGCGTTTCCTCTTCTGATAAATACGAAGATGGAAGCACCTTGCTCCGGAAAAGAAGGAGGAGATCGCCTCGAACTAGTTTGCGGAGTCTAGTCTTGCTGGCCGAAAGCCAGAATGTCTCGATCGCCTCGGCGTTTGGCAAGACAGCACTCTCTTGCTCTCCAGGGGTCGGGACAGCAGCTACGGTAATATTAGCATCTTCCGCTGAGCCGAGATGGACGCCCTCCGCGGTAAACCACTTCTGTTGAACGCGCTACAAAAGGTTTGTCAGCCCCTGAAGATAAGAAAGGAAACGACGAATTGAAGGAATGAGCACTCACATATTCAAGGAGGCCATCGAGAAGTACAGCCTTGTTTCGATTGAAGGGCAGAGAGGTCTGACGACAGAGTTCGCGGAGAACATTGCGAGATAAACCAGTGAGCATCTCGCGGGTGCCATGTCGAAGGATTTGGTCTGCTGTTTTCATTTCGTTCTCTGTTGGCTGATTGGATCTGACGTCAAACGTGACGCCTTCACCGTCCTCGAAATTGATATCCATCCCCCACACAGACTGACAGTGATGCTGAAAGAGACGCAGATAGAAGGCATGCATTGAGTCGATGACGGTGAATTGGATCGGATCCCAGTATGGTAGCCGCAAGAGCTCAGACCACCGAACGCCGTACTGTTTCGTGATTTTCTCCCGTTCCGTTGTCGACTTCGCCTCTTTCCACTGAGTGGCTGCATAGAGGTGGCCCCTCCGTGTCCTTGGATTCCATTCCCTCTTCACCGAATCGTTGATCTGATCTAATGTGCAATCGCATTCGGAACAGAAATTTCGGGAGCGATAGTGCGCAAAACCGCTCATCTGACGAGCGGCCGGTAGATCGCAGACAAGAGGGCCCAGGGCGCATCGAACACGACGACCGCTAGGATGGCTTACCGTTCGTGTCAGGTAAACACCGTGTTCCCATAGTTCGAGAAGATCATCCACGAGTGGTTGCAGGAAAAAGTTGATTTCATCATTGGACGGCCCATGGGGCCCGGGAACGATACCGACAAGGAACATGTTTTCGAGTTCCAGTCGGATCGATGGGGGAAGGTTCAGGCAGACCATATAGATAGCGCCTACTGACACCTTCTTTCCAGCCTCTCGGTTGCCCCAAGGATTGAACCCATCCATGTTGAGGCTGAATACCAATCGACTCTCGCTTTTCCTTCCTTTCACGAAGGGTTTTCCGTCTGGACCCTTGAGCTGGGCCAAGCCTGGACCATCCCAAATGTCTCGCATCCCTTCCCCGTCGTTCCCAGGTGCCACTGGATCACGATCCAAATATTCCGCCAAGTCGGGGCGAGAGAATAGACGAGCGAGGTATTCCTTCATAGGCTGGTAGAGATATTGGCGGACAGGGACTGTGATTTCGCCTCCGCTCCTGGACTTGCGCGTCTTGGTGAGGGGTGTCCCGCACGGTTCGTCGTCGATGACGCGCTGGCAGAACTCGGGGTAATCGGATGGTGGTGTACCCCGATCCACGTAGTGGACCCAGGAGCAATCGGGGCACGTCAACAGAGCTTTGAACCGAGGTTGGACATCGAGAATCTTGACGACAGTACGAATATCGGTATGGATGGCCTTGGGGATCGAGACTGCATGTAGACTTGTCGATTGGAGAAGGAGGAGTCCAAAAACAAGTCGAAGAGTACGTAAAGTGAACGAGCAGTCATCCTGGGACAGGCCGGAGAGGAGATGTAGAGTTGCGACCAAGAGGTAAATGGCGAGAACTGAACTGGGTAAGGTGCGAATAGGATCAAAAAAAATATTCCACTAAAAGCTATAATGTCAGCTACTACAATATGGAAGATGATAATGAGAACGTACTGGTATCAAAGACGTTGGCCTCTTGCAGTGTCTGACGCTGTCGGCGCCATTCATGGAGAAGGAGGTCTCGAAGTGCTCCTTGTTGCTCTTCGACCCGTCTGAGAGTGAGTTGTGCTTGAAGTCGGACTGATACATGATGGTAAGTGATATGTTGTCGAGCGAAAATCTTGGTCTGGGCGAGAAGTCGCTGATAGTCGATCACGACCGCGTTTGAAGGTGCCATGCTTGTTAATGAGCACAATTCGTCTACCTCGCTCGCGTCTAGCTTTGACGTTTTGATGGGGTGGTCGCGAGATGGAGGCCGTTCGAAATGCATAACTCTTTCCCCAAAGACAAGCCGCGCTTCCTGAAGTTGAGAGCACATATCCTTCAGTTCTTTAGCAAGCGATTCCGGCTCATCCTCCTGAAGAGGGCGTGAGGGACCAGTACTCAAAGCCCTGTGAGACTGGATACTTGCGGAAGGTGTAGAGCGCTCCCATTGGAATGGCTGTGAGATTGGCGGGGGCGAGGGTGGGGCCGTGGACGTGAACGTGGATGTCGATGTGGGCTGGTGAGATGTTTGTGGGCCAGGGTCGGGTGGGAGCGAGGAGAAGAGGATATTTGCTACGACTCGTGACCTCTGCAGCTTTTGGTGCCTTTCGAACTCTCCATGTGAGATCCACCGCCCTTGCGACTCCCCACTGGTTGGTAAACCAGTCGTCGGATGTGTTCCTGGGTGGAGTACACAATCCGAGCACTGGCAAAGGAACAGGCCATTGGGCGTTGATTCAGCTGATGTTCTCGTCTTGGATTGGAATGTGGCTTTGAGAGGTACTCTGCGTACATTTTCCATGAGATGTATTCAAGGTATTTGGAGGCCAGTGCCAAGTGAAAAGGTAAGGAAGGCAAGAGTGAGAATAGCCACCGTCGGCGGGTCGCGCATCATTACATGCTACACAGCACACGTGATCCCAATCTGATCAAAGCCCTCTATATTCCTTTCACCGCTGTCGGCGCTTCTCACCCAGTCCTCTACCCATGCCTCTCCGGTGGCCTTTAGAAAGATCATCCAGCAACCTCGGGCATGTTGTGCCACAACACGCTCCGCCAATACGTAGATTGACTTGGAACCTTCATGCGACGAAGAAGCCCGGATGGCAATGGAACCATCCGGGGTTCGGAACCAGGTTGGCGCACTCGCTATCGATTAGCGGTTGGCGCAGGTGAGTCGCACGATCTACTACCTACTTCTACCTGTCTGTTTAAATACCTCTCCTAGCACGATTAACGCTTCCCTGCATACATTACTTGCTGTCCTCTTTGTTTACTACATCTTTGTGATAATCGCCATCGTCAAACATGACATTCGGATGGTTGAGCTTGACTTCAAAGAGAGTACGTCACCCTTCTGATACAAGTATACCAGCTTCCTTGAACACTTCTTACTCCATATCTTAGAGAATTCCTTTCAGATTTCGCTTTGCAAAGACCATTATCTGGTTAACCACTGTGGAACCCCACTCCAGCCACCTGCTCTCGTTGAACAATGTAACCGATGGGGTTTCTGTATGATTCAAAACCCGGACCACCTGAATACCGTGTCCCTGTTCGCTGAGTATGTCGCTGACCTCATCAATGCCTTTGTTCATCGGATGACGGTTCGTTCAATGGTGAGTGGTTAAGTTTCTGATCTCCATTGTCCGTGCATTGATGTCAGTCTAGTGTTTCGTCGTGGCATCATTCACTGCAAGCATTCCTGTCCACTACTTTTGGGTGGACAAGCTGCTCTCATTCTTCCATCTGTAATCCATTGTCTCCCAGTGGCGGCGTGGCGGTCCCTGTGGGCTTGTGGCTGCATGCATGTCCGTAGTGTATATATAAAGGCCTCTTTTGCCCCCGTTATATTTTATCCTGTTATCCCCTGCATCTCCTTGTTTATCATCGCCCACGCCCCCTTTCATCATAGCCAGCGCACCAAGGATGTCGCCGAATTCCGCCTCTAACTCTCAACCAACTGACATCGAGGTTGACATTGGTGCCGACCTGTTCCTTCTACCCAGCACCAATGGAAGGAAGGACGGTGGCTGGAAAGTCTTGCTTGCTAAAACATCAACCCGAAGGGTTCCCTCTGAGGTCCTTTTCGAAACGGCTCCATCTCAACCAACCGACATCGAGGTTGATCTTGGTGACGACCTGTTCATTCCACCCGGCACCAATGAAAGGAAGGAAGGTGGCTGGAAAGTCTTACTTGCTAAAACACCGACTCGAAGGGCTCCCCCTGAGGCCTTCTCCGAAACGGCCTCAGAAAATGCTCCNNGCAGGGAAACTCTCTAAACTCTGGGAAAGATCAGAAGATATCGGTGTCGGAAAATCCGCCACAGCAGCGAAACAAGGAAGTAAATGATGAAGATTTTGTCTTGATTTTAGCGAGCGAGGCTGAAACTGGGTCAAGGGATTCAGACGAAGAATACATATTTATATAAACCACCTATCGCATTGCGTACTAGTCTACAACATGGGTTCAATGGATTCCGTATATTTTGGCTTTTGCTCCGGTGATTCGTTCGTGCCGACGTACGCGCTTGTTTGGAACTTGCCGTGTCAATTCAGACGGCGAGGGTGAGTCCGGATTTATTGAATGCAGCGAGTGTGTGTCCTCGCGATGCTGGACGGTAGCAACAAGAAGGAAGATTATAATCAACCAGCTTACGGCAATGACAGTACTCGTCCATTTTCCGAATTTAGTCGTTGGTGAAAGATACTTCCTGTAGCCTTGTCGGTATTTGGACTGTAAGTCAACAGGGGGTTGACCACGACCTGTGTCGGTAAATTTGCAAGGAGATGTCCCGGCCGCGGGTATCATTGACTCGTTCTTGGATATCTGCATTTCTAGTTCTGGAACAGGTGGTGAACCTGGGGTTTGGATGTCGAATGCTGAGAGTATTGCCATGTCTTCCTGCCAGGGACTGCCCGAACCAGTGAAATCATGAGCAGAGGCCATGGGCATGCACTCATTCCCGGCTGGAGGCGGCGGCGGAAAGGACGGTGAAGAGGGAACCGACGGAATTGGGGTTAGATAGGGCAACAGGGACAAGCAAGGAAGCAATGTGTCGGACGTTGAGGGAACCCCAAGACTCCCGTCTTGCTGCCAGTGGCCATAAAGTTCATCGAATAAAGAAGGCGCATCGAATAAAGGTGGTTCAGAGCCAAACTCCAGTTGCAGTAAAGACGGATCAGAATAGCTTGACTCCGATGAACTCGACGCATATACAGCCTCGGCTGCAGCAATAAAATCAAATTCGAGGGTTAGAGGTTGGTCGCACATTTACTCTGAGACCGACTTACCCTCTCCGCGCAAGACGCTCGCATTGCTTAGCAACAAGAGCTTTTGCAAGCGATTTGGGCCCCAATAGGGTTTCTTCGGAGCTTTCGATCTGTATGTCTGAATTTTGCAAGTGCGTCTACGAAAAGGGGTGCGTGTTGGCCGTTGGGATTTCTTTGAAGGTCTGAGCCCTGAGAAATGACATTAGAAATTTTCTTCATCGTCGGCAAGTCCTTAAAGCATACCATTCTCTAGCCGAAGAAGGCGCTCATTAAAACCACCTGTCCTATTCTCTAGCTGGAGAAGTCGCTCTCGAACACCATGCAGATCCGAAACTGCATTAAGCTTTATCCAAGAAAAAGTTCAGAAAGTTGAGAAATCAACTCAGAGACTTGAACCTAGATGTGCTTACAGATTCATTGCAAGTTTCGTTAGCCTTTTTAGTGGCCTTTTTGGCTTCTTCTATTGACCGGATTGCCAGGGCAGAGACATCTGGGGATTCTTGATATCCATAGGGCTGCGAGCTGAAGATGGAGTGACGAACCTTCGACTCTATTGTAAAGGGAGGTCTCGACATGGGACAGGTATACTTGTGCTTCATCCTGTTTATTGATACGGTATAAGCGATTGTGCGGCAGTCAAAAATAGCTATGGAGCTTACCATATCTCGCAATAACTTTTGAAGGGAATCCTCATGATCTCTACATTCCTGCTCCAAGCCGTCAATCCTATTATCTCGCTTCGCAATTTCACTTTGTAGGTTGTCGGCCGCATCTCCAATCAGAAAAACAACGTCGCGTTTGGTAATTGGGGATGGACTTGTGAAGTAACAATGAGCTTCCCCTGGGCCGATCCCCTCTTCCAGGAAATCGTGGTCCCAGTTGGCTGCCCTGTTGTTGAACCTCCCTTCAGATTGACGGTCAGTGACATCTGGAGATTCGAGAAACAGCTTTAGATAGAGATTTTCATGATTCGAGTCCAATTACCTACTCATTTCAGCTACGATACACTGAAGGGGTCGAGTTCAGACAAGAGAGAAAGAGACTGCCACTGTGGCTAGACTGAATACTTATGAACGCGTCGCGACGCGTTCAAGTGATGGGATCAATGATCAGGTGACATAACGTCGATTGTTCTTTGTTCTCGACCGTCCAGGGTCTCTTTCATTCCTTCTATCTCCGCTTCCTTTCTCGCAGCTTGAGCAATGTCGACGCGACACGTCTCTGTTCATGATTCCGCTCACAAAGACCGTGGCCATTTCCCAGAGCTATGCATCCCTCTCGAGTGTCTGTTGGAAGAGGACGGGGCCACCAAGTTGCGGAAGTCGCCCAATATATCAGTAAGCTTCCACGGAGACATAAAGATGGGCAGGCTGCTGAATAGCAAAAATCTACAGGCCCCCGCCCTTCAAACTTGGTCGCACTCCACTCTACGGCTGATCATGACGATCATCCTCGGTCTGACAAATGTTGTCAATGTTTGGCTAGCGGCATCGGATCTGATTACCCTTGGCTGTTCTACCACCTTAAGCAGCACATCCATGCTAGTCGAACAGCTCTGCCAAACAAGCATTGTTCGAAGCTTGCCTAGCCCTCGATTCGGCCTTTTTGGAGCTCAGGATGCTCGCGTTCGCGAATGGAATCAGCGTTTCGACGAGATCGACATTCGGCTCAAAAGAATCGATAGCATCCTTGGTTTGAGCAATGACATTGACAGAGACGTATCATTGCGTGGAGCCGGTGCCACAGTACTCATAGAATTCACTTCGCCAACATCAAGCTTCACTTCGAATTTGGTTGGACAGGATGTCGATGGAGTCAGACTCCCGGTTGTTGTTGTTGAGGACGTGACGGTTCTTGGTGACTGTTGGGAGTTTTATGGACGCCATGGAACTATAGGTATCCACTTATCGGAGACCGTAAACATCACAGCATTGTCGGTCCACTATATCTCGCCCAACAGACTGTCGCGAGGTTCGAAACGAAGAGCGCCAAAATCATTAATCCTATGGGGTCTTATCAGGGGATTGGACGATCATCAACGCCTCTCCTCTGTTTCCTACCGTAGCGCCCTCGACTTCATTCTCCCGCATTCAACCCCACTGGTCGCATATCAGGAAAAGGACGTTTTTGTGCCCCTTATTTTCGCCGGCTACAGTTTGGATTCGGACGACCCTGTTCAGATCTTCCGAGCCGAGAGAACTAGAAACTCGCACCTGTTGAACTTTGCTTATGATACTGTTGTGGTAGAGGTCACGGATAATTGGGGAGGGGATACAACCTGTTTATATCATCTGGGTGTTCATGGCATCGTCGCAGACCTAGACTAGTTTGCAATTACAGTGAATGTGTCTAACATAGAACTAAGGCTTTTGTTGGGAGTTCCTAGCTCGACCTTGAGACTTCCTATACTGTTTCTTGCGGATAGATTCTGCTGTCGCCCAGGATGGCGAGGACCGGTGGCTAGAATAGACGAAAGTTCCATGTTCGAATTCGTATTGGTCCCCTTCGTTGATGGCAATCCACCTTCCAACATGGTCTGCGTCCATTTCTCTCAGCCAACTCGACTTTCTGCCAGTGGCTCGGTTGATATGGAGAAATACCGCCCCAGCTGGAACTGAGGTTGTAGGAGGTATGGGCGGAGGGTATTCTATCTCGATGTTTCCTTGCGACAGGTACCAGCTGTAGCTACGTGAACCTGAGCCGTAGAATCGTTTTGATCTGGGTTCCTCATATATAATTCGTCGTTGCTGTGTTCTTTTGTCAGAAGCCTGCGCGTCTCCAAATACAATGACACTTACCACAGGCAGTTCCTCTACAGCTTGCTCATGACCATTGTCGGGTCGAGGAGACAGCGAGTGGCGCAGCCCCACAGGAATAGCCAGTTGGGTCTCAAGATAACAAGGCGAAGAGTCTCGAGTAGCTGGGGAAGGCCATTGTTGGGTGACCACCTCTGAGCCTGACTGATCATGATCCTGAATCTCGAAAGCACCAGCAAGTGACTGGGCGGCGCCGACATCTTGAGAGTTGGATTCATCAGCGAGTAACTGAGCCACTGCATGATCCTCACTCTCGGAGGAGTGATCTAACGATCTTTGGGATTCGTGTCCGTTGTCCTGTGCACTCTCTATTGAGGGAATGCAGATAGCGGTGGGATGTTCTGAGCCCTGGAACTCAGCACGAAAGCTCCAGCGTCGACGAGGAAAGGATGTAATCTTCGGGGCTTTCAGGGCTTTCATGGTTGAATCGTTCAAGGAAGAATGTTTGATGGAGGGTTTCGGCTTCCCTGCCATTTATCAGGCGTCGCATTGGTGACTGATAGCTATGCGGGTGGCTTGTACTCAGGTGAAGGTGAATCGGGCACAAAGGCGCTTGGACAAGCTCGGGGACTCATGACGTCATGCGAGCCTTAGGTAACGGTTGACTTCTTGGTACGGGTTTTTTCCTGTCTTCATGCCCAGCACCCAGCGAAACCGCACTGAACTCTCTCAGTCTGGGCTGCCGTCCTGATAACGCAATGAGGGAGGACTCAGACACGGAAGCTTTTTGCCAAACATCACATGACAATGACACGACCAAGAGGGAACAAAAGCCAGGGGTATGCGCCTCACTGCCTCTTGGCATTTTCTCAATTGATCCTCAACCGTTCCACCCATCCAGCCATAGAAATTCTGCAAACGCAATATCCCAAAACCACGACTATTCTCTGGAGCCAATGCAAGGCGGGGTGACAATGCAGGTGGCAGGGCAGAAACGGCGTCGACCGAGCTCGCCTCCACCCGATGGAACAAAGAAAGCAAGACTGTTTTCTATCCCAACCCCTCCTGCGACTGAAAGGAAACGGGACACGGGTTCTCGAAACATAAATCGTTACGGTACGCTCATAGAGTATTTAGTGGCAATTCTTTATGTAACTGGACTCCAGGTCAACGGCCTCCGACCAAATCTGCTGCAACGCTTGCGAATGATAGACACATTGGCGGATCAACGACAGATTTCTCGTATGTGCCTCTTCCCGCTCTCTTCGAGGCACTTGCTCATTCTATTTGTCCTAGTTTTACATTCACTCCTCAACCTTTAGTTGAAACTCCCACTCCGGGGGCTGCTCATGATCAAAGCGCAAGAGAACGGTTTCTCCGGGATTTGGACATGCGTCACCGGGAGATCGAAATGCTCAAGCAAAGCGAAGTCTTGGAGCGGAAGCATCAGGAGGAATTTCAAATGCCTGGAGCGAAAGGGGACCTGCTAGGGAAGGAACAAGGCCTCAATGAAGAGGGGATGTTCGGAGAAACCGACAGCGAGGAGACAGATGCGGACGAGCCCATGGAAGAAGAGTTTGTCAGGGACATAGATGAAGAGATGACTGAAGTAGTGCATCGCAATCGTTCCTTCAAGGCGATAATTTCCGACCCCGATTCTGAAAGCGATGCCAATGACCACAAAGCGGTGCATCCCTCCAGAGACAGGATATTCTTTGACAATGACGACGATAGCGACGAAGTGGTGCCTGGCAATGGGTCCTTCAACAAGTTTTTTTCCGACGACGAAGCAGTGCCCAGGCACGATAGGCCTACAGACAATTGCGTTTCTGACGGAGCTGATGAAGTGGTGGCTAGGGGCGATGGGTCGTTTGACAAGATCTTTTCCGACCACGAGGCAGATTGCGTTTCCGACGACGAAGCTGATGAAGTGGTGCTCAGGGG
>JANBPK010001550.1:0-34103 GCA_027579435.1 Candolleomyces eurysporus
CCGATCTCGCCTATTACTGGTAGCCAGCCCTCAACCCCGTTCAGCAGCAATCTCTTTCCCCGGCAATCGTACCATTGAGCCTTGACCTTCCGCTCTTGCCTCAGGTCGGTAGTCCAGCCGTCCGCTCCTCCTCCCCGCGGCCTCCTCCCCTGGTATTCGACGACCAGTCCGTCTTAATCAACCCCATAAATCCAGCCTCAGAACAAGCAGAGGAAGGCGCTTCTCGCTACCCAAAGCGCAACCGACAACCAGCCACTGTCACTGAGGAACTTCCGCAGGTCAAGCCAGAGAAGCTGAAACGGCCACCAGCCAAGCGCCGTAAAGTCTCCCATGTATCTCCAGAGGTTGTGGACGTAGACAGCGTTATGGAGCTTTTGTCACATGAGGATGGACGACGTGAGCTCGATGAGAGAATTCGAGTAAAGCAGGAGGAACTGGAGGTACGTGCGAGTGGTTCAATATCATCTGTTCCTCCTTATAATGCCTTACAGATCAATATTGTCGACACACTTCCCACTCTTCGTGTTGACCAACCTACTCCAGTAAGTAGTCCCTACATGTCCCACAATCGATTAGGGCTGACTTACGGCCTTAGAAATACACGGATTCCCTGCGTAACCCTTACATTGCAAAATTTTTTGATTGCGATGGGAAAGAATATGACTGGAAGGCTTTCTTTCACGTACGCACCAACCTGTTCTTGCCCTCGGATCCCTGCTCATCAGCGCCCTACAGAACAACAGTGATTTTAAAGCATTCCGTCAATTTCATGAACAGTTACAGGCAGACTACGTCCGGGATGCGACCAACCCCGAATCTAGAATGCTTCCTCGGTTTCTCACTCAGCCAAAGACTTCCATTTTCCATATTGTAACGCGTAAAGAGTTCAATCGGTTGTCAGTGCAAGAGGTCCAGAAGCTACTACTCGACCATTGCATTGTCATAACCGATGAAGATCGGCCTGAAATTCAATTTGACATCACAGGGATAGAAGCGGTCTTGGGTTCTATACATAAACCTACCGAGATTCAGGGTATGTGTACGGTCCGCCTCAGTCTGCGCATGCGACTAACTTGGTTATGCATTACCAGATCAATCTATCCGCCCTCAAGCTGGGAATTTTCAGCACCGGATTACCGTTGGCACCCCAGAACATCTCTACAAAGCATCCATCGCTGACCACGCATCAAAGAAGAGCCTGAACGCACTCCATTTTCCAAACCCAAACGCTGGGATCGAGCCGTCTCCATTCTCTTCTGACGCCCGCGCATTCCTGCAGACAGCCGGTGAACCATATTGTCTGTCACTCTCGATGCCTATTGCTGACCTCCGTTGGTCACTGGGGGCAACGGAGGGTGCACACCACTACTGGCACATCGACTCTGACGGTCTGTGCACTTTTATTGAAGTAGCTTGTGGGCTTAAGCTCTGGGGAGTAGCTCGGGAAAAAAGCCCTGATGATTTTGCCTCCATCAAGTTCTGGGCCCACCCACAGCTCGATGTTACCGAGACGCGCAAAATTTACTCGACAGAAGCCATCGTCTTGAACTGCCGGCACACACTGTACGTCTGTTGAACATACTATTTTACCTTGATCGAAATAACATTCTTCTAGCTTGATGGGCCCAGCCCGCCCTCACGCGGTCTGGACGTTGGAGCCCTCTCTGTGTAGGGGTGGCCACTTCATCGCAACAAGTGTCATCGACAAGACCGTCATGGGCATCGTCCATGGATTTTTCCGGGGGAATATTATCACAAATGTCGAGCACGAAGAAATCTGGAATATCCTACAAAGGCAGATGATCTTTTATCATGTTAGCATGGCTAAAATGCATCGTTCGCACCAAGGTGCGTGATTCGACGTTTGCTAAGAGTTGGAGATGGTTCTGACGACGATGTAGATGATGGCCACCTTCCCAACTTGGATACTGAACTTGGTGTCAGGGCCATTTTCCACTTTTTTGCACTCATCGAGCTTCAGAATGTGTTTTGCGCCCTTACTTATCGGGAGGCACTGCCACAAGACTATCCCCATCTTCCGGTAGACCGCCTTTTACCAATCAACGACATGAATGCAGCGTCGAAGGATCATCGGTGGCGAAGAATCTATTCGCGCGGCGCTATGCACGATCTAATCATCTACATTTCATCTCGATACGAGTTTCTGAACAAGAGCAACGGCGAATGTGTGGATCCATACCACGATATCTTTGCTCCCTTGGTCGCGTGGGTTGTTGTGGCCAGTCAACATTACCATAAACTCGTCTACACCGATCGCTCAGGACCAGCAACTGGTCGCGACGAACGAGTTGGGTTTGTCCCCATCAAAGACATCTTTGAAAAGCAGTTGGAATGGGTACGAGGTCATCCCATAGTCGGTGCCGCCATTTGCCGGCTAGAGGCAAAGAAGACCGTAACAGCTTCATTGTGGCCTGAATGGAATTTTGAGGCAAGACCACGTAGTAGTGCTATCTTGCATGAGGGTAAGCATACTCTTTGATATTCCGTCAGATTGCTGTACTGAAGTCCTCCCGCTGCGACAGTGCCTCATAGCCGTGTCTTATCCCTCAACGGGGTTCGCAACGGAGATCGACTATACTTCTCCATTTTTGAACCAGAGCCCGCCGCCGTGTCCAGCTTGAAGCCCACTACTTGAATTCTTCTTTCCCAGTAGTATACCTTGGACATCCCACCCTACCTACCTAGTACATTACTCAGAGTTTGGTGTATTATCTCGCAGGACTTCGAATAGATTGTGCCTCCTCGAACTATTCGGCCAACGCCCACTTACAAGGTCCAATCTTCTTTGTTCCGGGCGTTGAAGTTACAACCTAAGGCTAGGGCCCGGCAGCACTGTAACACGAATTCCAATATGCCGTCTCAGAATATAGAAAGAAGACCCTTTGAATTGCCTGGTCACGTTGGGCTGGCGCGGGACACACCATCAACTCAGACCGGAGCCAATCAAGCTTGTCCATAATTCCTTCCGTCCTTTCATGAACCATGAACTTTGCGGCTTTGTTCACCTCGTGGGTGGTTTCGATGGACACAGGTTCGTGCCACAGCTCCTTTCTGTCACGACGTCTAAATACCTTGAGTTTGGCCAGGTACTCATCCCAGCCAGCGACCCACCGGAGATGCCGAAAGATACTCGTCCTACTCGGCCCTCACCTTACTCTGATGACCACCCTCGCCGCTCGAATCGTCTGAAGGGGACCGCACCTTGTGACTCCTCTGGCCCAGCTTCAGCATCCTCCGCACCTTCCTCGTTAGTAGGTCCCTTACCCGTCGCATCCACGTCCGCTCCTTCATCGATTCCATCCACGCCAATTCGGTCTCGATCTGTACGCGAACTCCCTACACCATCTTCGGAAGGGCCTTCAACTTTCTCCCTGCCGGTTCCTTTTTCACCGAGCCAGTCTCGAGCGCCCTCGGCAGTGCCTCCTTTGGTGTCAACCCCCTCCACACCGAGCACCGCTCAGGCTGTCGTATGGGAGCCCCTGACTCCTACAACGCCACTCGCAGCTCGTGTCGTCACAACATATTCTCGTGCGTCGAGGAACAGACACCACCGTAACCGAGCTAGGGAGCCTTCTGTCGATTCGGTGACATCCGTAGCCTCAACTGAGTCGGATGATCTCCCAACCCCTCTCGAGGTTTTGCACCAACAGCCGCCTCCAGCCCTAGCACCAGAAGCAGTTGTGCGGGAGGTATGTACCGGAGACTAGGCTTTTATGGTCTATCGCTCTAACTCTCTTCTTCCCAGATCCGTGAATCTGTAGAGCAGATTGGCACTTGCACAATCTGCATTCAACCCATAGCGCGACCGTACATGTAAGTGATTTGATACTACCTTCATTTTCCGTTGCTGACAACCACTCAGTACGCCCTGTGGCCATGGCTTCTGTGGCATTTGTCTTCGAGATTGGTTCCGCGCCGAACTGCAGAGGAAACTGTCGACCTTTCTCGTCTTCGACCACAAACGATCCAACCATGACCTCCACGAATGCCAGCTTATCCCCACGTCTCGTCATGATCAGCCCCTCCTTGTTCGCGCCCTGAGAGACCATGGAAAAGACCCAGCAAAGGTCTTCCGTTACAATTGTCCGGAATGCCGTGTTGCTATTACGAGGGAACCTGTGGTAAACTACCCACTCCTCCACATTCTGGGACGCCAGCGAGAGTCTTTGCGGGGTCGCGTCGATATAGCCGGGTTGAATCGCTCGAGACAGCCTATATACCTGTTTCAAGGCCTTTTTTTTGATCTAGTTACTCGCCTCGTTATTGTGCACTCCCAATTTTACGCCTTTGATTCGCCTTTGACTCTTACTCGCTGCGGGTCAGTTGATTTCTACTTTTGATTTTAACAGTCAATCTTCAAGTTGTCTACCGGAATTTATATGTAATTCTTAGTATCGCATAATTAGCATCTCGCTCATGGATTTAAGATCAATATACAGTAGATGGGATCTACCTGGGAGAGAAATTGATTTGGATGGATGCTTGTAGAGAGACGACATGGATACGGTTCTCAACGCCTATGTTAGGGAAGGTGACGCGGTGGTCAGAATACCCGGTCCCACTTCGGTGCCATCAGAGCAATATGATCGGTCCATCGGCCGCCGTTGGCGCTTTCCTGAGATCGGGCGCTAACTTGTTGGATCTGCAACTTGAGATGAGCAATTGAGATCGTATTAATGTACAAATTTGAGAATCTACAATCTTAGGAGCTGAGCTACTCTGTGTCGCAATGTTAAAATTTCTACAAGAACAATTTATGGAATGTTGCATGATCTACAAAGGACTAGTACTTTCTCCTCCTGGTCTGTCTTGAATGAGGGATAAACGGGACCGAAGAATTCACCCCTGCTTGATAGTTCTGCGCCCACGGTTCGAAGTCCTGTTCCGCCATTTTTCGAGTAATTCCAGAATTGGCGAAATGCCGAATGACATCGTCCATGGTTACTGGGAACGGTCCATTGTACGTGTTGTAGGTGACAGAAGGACAGGGATACAATCGGAGGTGGGTGACCCGTTCCCAGTACAGTCCTTGTTGAGAGAAAATCTCGACGACCATGTTCTTGAATTGATTGCGAGGTGATGGAAGGACTCCGTGCACGTCTGTACTAATAGATATGGTCTCCAGATCCAAAGGATGTCGTGCATGGGGAGGAAGATTCGGTCGAAACCGCGCGATTGTCCTGTCCGCCCGTAGATCGGAGACGATAGGTCGATGAAGGGCGTCGCATCTGACACCACGGGGCCAGGATTTCTGGTGGACGCAGTAGTAGTCGTACCATGTCTCGACTGAGTCCTCAAGGGTGGGGTTTGTCTTGACTGTTTGCAAGGCTGGAAGGTCTGGGCGGGGTGGCAGACCGGGGGGCGGGGTTTTGATTCCTGTTCGATGGTGGTGGTGGTCGTTTGGTCGTGGCCGCCACTGATATAGATCGAGGCTGACTATCTCCTTCAAACGAGTCTATGATGTTTGGTGCCGCTGAAAAATTGCTCGCAACCCGTGAATTCGCAACTGGGTCATAGGATGCCAGAGGTTGTTGGTATGGGAGTCGTGAGCGACCAATCCCCTCTCCTACGCTGCCAGGGGCCGASCCCCGCCGCGAGCGTGACCCCGCGTTTCAATACCCTATCAAGTCTATCCTCCGCTTGTCGCCGCAGCCGTTGCTCCAACTCCAACTGTTTCGACGCTTCCTCCAGTTGGAGTTTGGTGAGTTCGAGCTCCTTCGATATATTTGATATTCGTTGAATACTTCGACTCATCCCTTCGTTCAGACCGTCGAGGTAAAAGACTCCGTAAAGCGAGTCCTGGTCTTTGGACTTATTGACCGCTGGACTGTTGTAGAATGGTTGAAGGTGGGTTGTATACGCCTTGCAGATTGCACAGTAGCACCTGTGGATAATACCATACTGTGGATGAAACTCCCATTCATGGCATTGAGTAGGGGGACAATCCATCTTGGTTGGACCAAAATGTCTACTCCAGCTCTGTATTTATACCTGGTGGATGATTTTCTAGGAGTTCCAACGACTTATAAGATCCTAGCCACTCAAAATGTGCTAAGAAAAGTTTAAGTTGAACAAAGCTTCACCCAAACTAAGTTGACCTTCTACCTTACTGTAGCGTAAAACATGATGCCGATTCTTGGTCGTCACTTCTCTGATGCCGTGTTTCACGTTCCTGAGGCCTGAGAGTTGCTTTGCTGCGCGGACAAATCGTATAACATTGACAACTTAGATCTGAGGAAGTCGCGTGAGACGCGTTGTTTGCGCGTGTTGTCGTTTCCCTCCTGATGATTGTTTTCTGCACTGCTCTCCCTCGTCTGATCATGGCAATCCCTCTGGCGAAGGTGCGGGTGGGGATAAGTCTGTTTTCATTCTCTTGTTTGTCTAGCTTGGGTTCGAGCTCAAATTTTGGGGCTGTTATTGGGTACGTAGGCGACAGAGCGCGTGAGCGTCATCCAAAAGGCTACTGCTCGAAGGTCTCTGCCAATGTTATTGCTACACCTTTCAGAGCGTTTTCTTAGGATCGTGATCGTGAGGAATTCAGGCCTGTATATTCATTGCTCGTAGTTATCTACTCGCAACGCTCGCTTCGAGTTGCACTTTACTGAGAGTACGGTAGAGCTATGGTCAAACTAAGGAATGGCCATCGTCCCCAAGCTTGTGAGTTGACGGAACCTCACCTGACTCAAAAGACCGAATTGGACGCCTCGAAGTTTGCATTGGGACCTCTGACCATCTTGATTAGCAAATGGACTCAATGTTAGGAGCGCTGCAGATGGCGGATGGGATCGTCTTCAGCTTGCGAATTGCCGGAATCAAGGTTAAAAATGGGCTGAAAGGATAAGGATTAACCAGCGCCAAACGGGCAGGCTCTACGTAGATACAGAATATTGCAAGCCTTTTTCTACGTCCTCATTCTCCAACCACTCTGCAACAAGTCTCTCCAAAGTATGTTGATNCCCCCCATCCAAGAGTGGCTCGTGGAATAGCGTTGCCGAGCCTATCACGACCAAAGGCTGTATGGACAATTCCGTGCCTAGATAAGCCTATGGATATGTCCAAATCCTCGGGCAGCCCTGACAAGACCTCACACGACCTTTTCGACACATCATTNCCCCCCGTCCTCGATCACAACGAACGCCACGGTCTCGAATGGGGTGTCAACCGGCCTCCCTAGGTATGAGAGAAATGCATTCCAAGTTGCGAAATCCTCCATAATCGATGCGTTGATACATATTTTTGCAAGGTAGGGAAGTGGAGCACCATATACTGGTTCATCTTCAAGAGGCGACTCTCGAAGGATGGCCGGGCAAAGGCGTCGTATGGCTCCGTCGTCAAGCTGGAGCGAGACTGCTGCTGAGAAGCGAGCCAAGAAGAGTCGAAAGCTTTGGAGTACATGGAGCGCAAGGGGAGTGTCAATGGCGATTGCAAGATGTCCTACATGGAGCAGGAGCCGCGGAATATCGCTTCCGATCCTATGAAGGATTGAGCTGAGGATGGATTGCCATTGCTCGAAAGAGATGCCCAAGCCAGTGAAGTCTATAATAACACTGGAAATTATCCCTTCCCTGGATCGAAGACGTAGCCGGAATATGTGCATAGAGATTTCAACTTTCCAGGTGTCGAAGGTGACGTGAACCGGAGGTGGAATGCAGTGAAAACCGCGACCAATACACGCATTCATGTAGTCTGGCGACTCCAGTAGCTGTTGCGTTCCATTCACGGGGCCGTTCTGATTGTGTAAACGGATAGAAATGGAGGTACATGCACTGAAATTCATGCAATATAATAGTGGCTCTGCCACTAGAATATGAGCGGTGAGGGAGAATGTGGAAAGGGACTGCAATTTGATAGGAGAGGAACACCTGTCGCAATGACACGGGGGATGGGCGTGACGAGGAACAAGGATGGCATCCAAAATTTTCAGGTGCCGTAGATGGGTCAATTGGGATAGCGTTGCGATCCAGCGAGCAAGAGGCCAAATTGGGTTTCGACCGTCATTTGATACATCCAAAACTGTCAAGTATTCGAACGTGGTCAAGCGCGGGTCGAACAGACCCAAGCACCCTTGGAGTTGAAATGATCGAAGCATCGGAGCGTGCCCGACCCAGAGATCCTTGAAAACGTGTGTTCTGGCTTCATGCATGGAGTGATCTGTAGGGATCGGGAACACAGTGTTCTGCTGGGAGATGTTGGCGAATATGGCGTGCTCCAAACGAGGTGCGGGATTGGAGAGAAAGAGGTGGAGAGGGCGAGTATCTCCATCTATACTTGACAAGGCGATCCCGAATGACAGGGAGGCACACCGAAACGACTGACTTGATGCGAGCCTCCAGACGGCGAGTCGCTCTGCGCTAAGTGGCTCGTGTTGGGGAGAAGAAACGAAGTATAGGGGAGAGTTCTTCGAGAGCTGGAGGTACTTCTTGAATTGTGAGAGACCGTCTGAATCTATTCGAAGGATTTTCCCCCATAAACCGGAATGTTTGGAGGCCATCTTCTTCCAGCCTGGGTAGAGGGATAGAAGTGTGTGAAAGGCAGTGGCCTCCAGGTCGCACGAAGTTATACAGACACGCGACCTGGGAGACACCAGATGCTCAAGAATCAAGATGGCCACAGACTCTGGGAGGTCAATTGTAGGCAGTATCGGAAGCTCGTTGACTCTGAAATCCGGTGTAGTTGAAGCGGCCGTGAAGTACGAGGAGCTTCTGGATATAGGAAAAGGTGTAATTGACGTCGAAGGCCTGTCGAGCGGGGCTGAGTGAACGGTTGCTGGGATTTCGGGATGGGGTGTAGGTGTTTTGATCGTAAAGCAAGCCGTTGGAGAAGTAGGGCGGGTCAAAAGGGAAGGTTGAACCCCATCGGGTGGTAGGAGGTGCTTCCACGCGTCCATAATTCCCTCCCTCGCAACATGGATCCGTTCCGCGGCAAGTTCAGCGGCCTTTGGCGATCTGCAGATTGTCTCGATAGTTGGGGAATCCAAGCCCTTGGCACGGGTTTATCACCGTATTCACCCATGGTTGGCAATAATGGGTACTCACAATATCCAATGTCTTAATGGCTTCTATTAATCTGGACAGGTCCATTGCAGAAGTTCGCTCAGGTGAGACTGGCGGCGGGGCGACAGCAGGTAATTCTTGAAATGATGCAGGGAGGGCTAGGAGTGTGTAAGATACCAGATGATGGAAGTAAGTCAAAGGCAGAGAACCCTGCTCTCGCCACCAGACTAAGGCCTAGAGAACCAAGGCATTGCCATTATATACAACGCACGTGAGGCGCACGGAGGATGGCGGTAATGCAGGGACCGGCGGGAAAGAATAAACATACGCGTTTCTATGAATTCCTTTGCGTTGTTTGGTCGAGGCGTCCGGATCAGACAAAGTTAGAAAACCCTCAATTTGTAATTGAAACATCAAGTGAAGAAATCCTGGGCTATTCGAGGAGAGGATATACGCATTGCGCCTGTAACCTATAGGACCTGTACATCTACACACTCAGTCCGAACTCAGGGAAGCATTATCATCCGAACCCGCCCTCTCTTTCCCTTTAGACTTTGAACTCGAACTCGACCTGCTTACGACATTGACCTTTGCAAGCTCGAACTGCCGAGCTTTCGAGCTGTAGGAGCTGGGCTTGATATAAGTAGGTTCCATAGTCGTCATGTTCTTCATCGCCAAAATTCGTGTGTCGGCACCGCTATACAGCGGATGCTTGAAGTACGGATCGTCCTTCCCAGTGGAGCTGTAATACTTCGCGCTTACGTCGATCCAACCATCTCGTCCCCTCCAGACGTACATTTTGCGACGCTTGGGGCTGGTAGTGTCGGTGTACTCCAACGTGTCACCCACTACCAAAGCTTGGGTGGTGCGGAGGCGACTGAAATCGAGCTTGTTGAGCCCTTGAACTTTGTAGAAGGAGAAGCTATCCGAGGTGTTTGGTATCTTCAATTCTGTTGGGGAATATTTCGGTATGAGATCTACGGGCCCACTGACATGGATAGGTTAGACAGGCAGTAGCGGCTAAGATGGACAATTTGTCTCACTCGAGGTTTTGGTAGGAGGTGCCGTGCGCGAGACCATTGCTAACAGGCGCCGAGGGATACAAGGCATGAGGTTGACTTTGGCAAAACAAAGTTCAATCGAACACGATCATCAGGGGTGACGGAGAAACTCACTATACAGAAGACATCACTGCCGCAACAGGTTGAGGAGCACTCGCCGGGTATGGTTGCCTATGAAAAAGCGCAGTCAGTGTTAGAATCCAATTCGGTCGACTGAGAGGAACGGAATCAACCCACATCAATCCGCCGAGAAGATGAGCACTAGCGGACGGGTTGAAAGGGTTTCGAGAAGGAAACCCAGAGAAAGGTGACTCTGTGGGCGGAGCCATCGAGTGCGTTGGATTCTGGTTCGTATTGGAAGTTGCCAGCGATACCGACGCTTCCTTGAAAACATCTCCTTGACTCCTCTGGGCGGGAGTTCCCCCTAGACCTTGAGGCGAATGGATACGATGTTGCTGACTGGTCTGGGAGGCAAAGCTTGGCGTCGGTGGTGCGTCTCGGGTGGATAAGGGTTGTTGCTGAGTGTTCGAAGCTTGCGAGAGCATACCTTGTCCCGAAATGGCATTCGATTGAGCATAATGGGCAGAGACGAAACCTCCTGGCATGGCAAGGCTGCCATATTGAGGGACATAGCCCGTCGCTCCTGAGAGTTCTGGCTTGACAGGCAACGGAGCTTGGACAATTTCGGCCGAGGAGTGGCCTACTGAGGGGAAGGAGGGCGGTGAAGGGATTTTGGGTACCGATGCCGTGTGTTGCTGGGAAACGGGAAGGGGGCTTGACATGTTCATAGTCCCTGGAGAAAATCTGACGGATTTTTCTCGAGGCTCGGTGGCCCCACTACCAATCGTTAGCAAACTGCACAGTTTGGATCAGAGGAAGGGAGCTTACTGGGATTTTAACAGATCGGGCGGGATATCCTCAACGGATTCAAGGGCTACATTTGCGATTACCTGTGTGCTCACCAGGAATTTTCCCAGACAAGAGATCACTTCGTTGGCTAGGGTGGCTCGGTCTTGGAAGGTGCGTGCTGCTACCAATAGATATCCGGCTTTCTTTCGGAGGTCTTGGGAGACATTCGGTATGTAGTTGGGGAGATCACTTTGATCTGAGCAGTAGTCGTTCATAAACGTGGCGAATTTGACCAGGCTAGGCTGACACAATTGGCACCACTTCTGAACCAAGTCCGAGAGATGAACATCTGAGGCTGCCAGAAGAGACTCTTCTGTCCTGTAATACACTTACAGCCATGGGCATGAGGAAAGGACTCTGAACGAGCAGGAACGGTCAACACTTACAACATCGTATGTTGCACAAGGGTATAGAGGTGGATGATAAGGCTAGCGACAGCACGGGGAGGCCATCGGGGACGTTCTTTGAGCTCTTCGACGAGCGACCGGGCTGTGGGCAATAAATTATGAGCGGACTTCATTGTTCCCATCAGCTTTGAAGTCTGAACGATTGCTTGGGATGACTCTCGCGGATGGGCAAAATTAAAATCTACTGCGTCAGCCGCTTCCGCCTCGTAGTAATCGCCGAGAACAACAAGCGATATCTTCTCCAGAACGATTTGAGCGGTTTCTTCTGTCGTTAGAGGTTTGTCTTCTTTGAAGCGACGGCTTAGAAAAGCAAAGAACATTTAATTGCACACTATGACGATGGAAAGATGGAAAGGACATCGTCTCTACTCACAACCTGTCGGAGGAAATGGAGTTCCCATCCAAAGGGCTACCATATTCCCCAAGCATCGACTCGTCCAGAGCAAAGTTCACTTTCGAGAGCTGAAAAATGATGAGGAATAAGAATAAATAGACGGTAAAACAAACTTACGTTGAAAGCAGTTCCTCCATCCTCTTCCCTGAAGACTTCTTTCGAGTTAGAGCCAATGAGCAGTAAGGTGTCCGGTCTGTCGACATCGGGTCCGGGGGCTTCTTTAGTAGCAGACATGTCGAGGATAAGGTCTGGGATGAAGGTGGATATAAGCGTCACTGGGGATTAACGCTGACGCAGACTGAGAAGCTTCCTTAGATATCCTTGAACCCTTAGTCAGCAAAACAGAAGCTTTTTTGTGGACAAGAAAGGAGTGTACATGTAGATAAGTGGATTGCAAATGGTTGAGGTCCGAAAAGGGAGGGGAAACGGATCAATTCTCCGACGATTGGCTATGAGTATTCAACGATTCTTCGGCCAACAACAAAACCAAGCTTTGCCTTGTATACATCTCCAACTCGCATAAAGAGTTACGGGTACATCCTTCGTCGCAGTCCATGTCAATTTCCGGGCTACTGGCAAGAAGTCAGTAGAGCTCTGCAAGAGTAGAAATGCCAGGGGTACCTATTCTCGTAGATAAGTTGGGCAGAGAGGCGCCGATGTGCGCGAGAAAGAGCCGCTCGAGCAATTTCGCCCGAAGGCATATCGAATCGACCGAGGCTAGTGATGACAGCAGTTGCCGTGTCTAGCTCTTGGTCTGTCAGCGTTGAGAGAAGAAGGGATGCTTTGCGTAGAGTGAGGCTTGGTGTATCGAAAGGGGAGTCTCGAGCGCGCTTGCAATGGATTTGGAGGAGCGAATGGACGTCTTGACCTATCACGTCATACCAAAGGTGATAAATCTTTTCAGGGTCGAATTGCGGGGAAGGTATGTTGTTGCATTTGAATAGGCTTGAAGATAGGTAGGAATGTTCAGAGTGGGAATGAAGGATTGTCACACTCACTCGATGAAATTCCCGACACCTCGAAGCAGGAGACCGTAGCTCATCAAGATGAGACTTGCGATAGCACGGGACGGCCAATGGGGGTACGAATGGTTTGAAACGCAGTCGACAACGGCAGTAGCCCTGTCCAAATTGAGGTCGTATGCTTCCCCAGCTTCCGCCAAAAGGTGGGCCGCCTGGTAAACAGTGTCATCTTCAACGGATTCGTCTTCAACTGTGGCATCACATTCCACTAGGTAGTCTATAAGGTGCCGGTACCCCTCCAGCACATGAATGGCCAGTTCCTCCAGCAGTTTGCCTCGGGGATACTGTCCGATACCATCCTGAATGCCAACTGTCTGTGGGTCGACTTCAAAGCTTTGCGACCCTGAACGGTCGTCTTACAAGATTATTCTATCGAGAGACTTACAGGCCTCGAAATGTCAAGTCTAACGGGTGGCGAATAGCTGTCGGTTTGCGGCTCCTGGCATACTGCCAAAACTCGATCTGGCTGCTAAAGTTGAGACCTTGAAGCTTATGGAGTGTTAGCCAGCCCTTCATCAGGCATATTATAAGACAAAGTGACATACATTGTGATCCACCTCAGCGACTTGTGAAGGGTAGACGGGCATGTCCTGCCCAATGAGAGGCATAGGATGAAGTTGAGGCGAATTCATGGTTAAGAGTGGTATCCACGATTGCAAGCACCTACGATTTACAGATTCGGTTGATCCTGGGGCGGTGCTCTGAATCCGGCATTTGCCCCTCGCTGTTCTCGGTCGGATTCCTTGGCATTTGTGATCTAGCGGTTCTTTGTTTGGTTCGATTGCGCATCAGATAATTTGTGGGAGAATTGCTGAAGATTCTTGGAAAGTCTGCTGTCGGTCCCATCGATCTGATCGACTGCATCTTTTTGAAAAACTATCGGTAATTATCCACTGATTTGATCACGACAACTTATCAAAAATATTCATTAATTTAAATACCAAATCTGCCGTGAGGAATTGCCATAATGCCCCTAGTGACTAGGATCACAGGCTCTTTGCCGGACCGGGGGTCTTGGACTCTATCCGAAAATGGAAGGACGGGTGGCCAAGTAGGGCTGTGACTGGCCAAAATTGTACATCGCGTCGAGAATACACACTTTCCAGACGTATTCACAGTCCCAGTACTCCTGTCTAGGGCCAAGTCCAGAAGATAGAATCCACTGAGGAGGTGAATAAAGCCTCTGTCTCATCCTTTTCATTTATTGACCTTCTAACACCACCAGAAACTACAAATATGACCCAGTTACGGAGACTCTGAGATGCCCCTCCACTCCTACAGCAGCTCCACTGGACAATGCGGAAAGCTCGTCATTTCTTGCGGCCCAATACTTGAGAAATCGCCCCCCACCAATTGCCATTGTGGGGTGAGGAGCTCTTGAGGGCGAAAGGAATGCAACTGGGGCGATCTGTGAGACTGTGATTGTGGTAGTGCAGTTACCCCACATTCTATTGGGAGTGCCATGAGGTGTAGGGACAGGCCGACTGCCGAGATTCTCTTGTTTGATATGGACACTTAGAAAGTGAAATGCATATACCATTAGGATATCGTTTGTTGGATTGGATCAAGTGTAATGTAGGGATTGAAGCATTACACAATACATAGTTTTACCTCCTCGACCTGTATCCTCCCCCGTCACGATCCCAATCCCGATCTCTATGCCCTCCTCCTCCTCCTCCTCCTCCCCTACCTCCTCCACCACCACCTCCATACCGAGAACTCTTATGCCCCTTCCCCTTCTCCCGACTTTTCCTCTCCCTCTCCTCCTCCCTTGCCTTCGCACCTCTCGCTCTGGGATCAATGACTTCGTACTCCCGCTCGGCTTTATCCGTTTCTTCCTCATTCCCCTTTGGGAAATGTAAAGAGTGAGCCAGGAAGCCAAAGTCGTCGTCCACTTCGAGTGGCTCTTCCTCCTCTTGTTCTTGGTCTGCGTCTTCTTGTCCAGGTTCTCGTTCCCTAGATCCGGGCCCGGCATCCCGCATTTCCACATCCCCGTCGTCGTCTTCGTCAATGGGCATAGCGCTCTTCAGTTTGTCCCTGAAACTGTCCAGCGCAGCGAGGACGTCACTTTCGTCTCGCTTCCCTCTCCCGCCTTCCCTTCCAGCCTTCTTGGTACCTCGGCCTTTGGTGTACTTGGATATCTCTTGCTCGAGGTAGGATACCTTGGGTTTCTTCTTTTTCTTCTCGTCGTCGCTCGAGTCGTCACCCCGTTTTAGCCGGGAGAGTTTGCGGATGTCGGCTTCCATGCGTGCGATCTGAGATTTGTGAGAATCACTGGAGGAATGCGTGCGTCAGCGTAGGCTCGAGATGAAGTGTAGGAAAGAGTGAAAGGCAAGTTGCAAAGNAAAAAAGCAAAGGAAAAAAAGCAAAAGAAAAAAAAGAAGGAAAAAATCGACATACGCAGCTTCGTTCTTCTCCTTCTCATGCTTCTCCCTGATTTTCATTATATCCTCATCCTTACTGCTTCCCTTTTCCTTGTCCTTCCGTTTCGAGGACTACATTGCTCACTCGTTAGCCCTAGTGCAATCGGAAAAGTAAGAGCCGGGAACCCACCTTTGACGGCGCTTCTTCATCGCGCGAATCGTTCACAGGAGCAGCAGGTTTACTCTTGCTACTGCTAGCGGGAGCCGAGACGAAATCGGGTATAGCCATAGCAGACTGAGACGTTTCGACCACTGAGAGAGGCACAGAATAAGTATCGGGGAGGGAAGGAGGGGAGGAAGAGAGGCCAATCACTCACGATCCGGTCTAAAAATCGATTTCTTCTTGAAAGTCTTTCCCGAGCTCTCTTCTTCCTCGTTGGCCTCTTCGTCAGCGCCAAAGCTGAGCAGTTTGACGTTCCTGTTTATTTGCACAATGAAGAGTAAATTAGTAGGTTGATCGAAACGAAGTGGGGCAGGAAAAGGAATGCGAAAAGGTCTTCGGTGCGGACACCCATACTACGAAGAAGGAAACAAGAGAACGAATAACCAGGCCAAACTCACTTCTTCGCGCCCCTCCTCTTCTGCTCCTCCTCCCTCTCCCTCTGAGCCTCCTCCCGCGCTTTCTGCTGCGCTCTCCTCTCTGCCGCAGTAATCCTCGGAACGATATCATCGAAGGGGTTGTCGATGATTCGTATTGATTTTATTTTGGGTGGGTAGACGGGTCGGTTGTCCTTGTCGATTTCCATCTCGCCTATCTTCATTACGTCTGTTGGTAGGATTGAGTGGTAGTTAGCGCACGGATACAGTGGGTGCGGTAAGGAGCACGAGGGAAGGAGGGGAATAGGCATGGAGGCGGAAGGGCACGAGTAGGAGGAGGAATGGGAGGTTAAGAGAGGGAAGGAGGAAAGCAGCACGTACTGTATATCGTATCACCCATGCACCTCCCGAACAGGGTGTGTTTCCCGTGTAGCTCATCTGCGCGGTCTGCATCGGAACATCGTCAGAAACAACGCTGAACGGGGGACAAAGGACGACGACAGACGCGATACGCACCGAGCGTGACAAAGAACTGCGAATCATTCGAGTTCTTCGTCCCATTATTCGCCATGNCCACCAACCCGCGGTGGGCGTACCGTAGTCGTGGATGGATCTCGTCTTCGAATGGCTCTGCAATCGTTTATTGCAATTAGACTTCAAATCCACAGCGATGATGCAAGAATTTTGGACGCACCGCCGTAGAACGACTCCCCACCATTCCCAGTACCCGTCCTATCACCCGTCTGGACGAGGAATCCGGGCATGATGCGGTGGAATATTACTCCGTCATAGTAACCTGACATACACCAAACGTACGCCCCAGTAAGACTCCTCTGACTGAGAATTCTGCGGTGAGAGGAAACGCACCCTCCATAGCGAGTGCAAGAAAGTTTCGACATGTTTTGGGTGTCTCCTGCCGTCGTTCCAATCCAATATGAGCGGTTGAGCGCGAGAGCGAGTGGAGGCAGGGACGTACCTTGGACCATAACTCTACATCGATCTCTCCGACAGTAGTTTCAATGATAACACGTCCTTTGGTTGGTAAAGCCATCTGAGATGAAGAGCTGACGAGGACTATGAAGGCAAGAGAGAAGAGAAAGCGAGCGCTCGGCCTGCAGGCAAAGTGTGAACCCTAACCTTAGCGATGATGGGCACTGCAGGCTTGCATAGGCTTGAATTCGTTCTTCCATGTCCGTTCGACTCTGCTGTACCTTTTCCCTTCTTCCGTATCGAGCACCTCCTTAAGGTGCAGTGAAACCGAATCATCTGCGGCACGATTGGCTTATCTGGTAATATTTTGCTCAATTACAACTTCTGCTCTTGTCTTACAGGGAGTTCGTTAGTCTGCACCTCGTACGAAGTCCATTTCACTGCTTCAAGTACGGATAATCATGGACTGCGCTCTCTCATGAAGGCCGTTTCCGGTGTTGTGGGGTTGAGGTGAGGTAGAGCTCCTAGATGGCCGCCTTCCTCAATTGAGCCAGCGCCAGAGACTATCGGGACCGAGAACTGAAGAGGGCTGGCCAGGTGAGTCTCCTCCGTATTCCCTCACTCATTTCGACGAGAAGACTGAACCCCTGTTGCCCGTGTAGTGCTGCCTCCGACGCTCCGAGTCCATCGGTAGAGAACTGGGCCAGGGAGACGTGCGGCATATGCATGGAGGTCTGATAGTCAACCGAACTTCTCTCCCTCGAGACCATTGTGCATCAGTAAATATCTTTTGGGCTCCCGGAAGCTGGCAATTTCCTGACACCATAGCTATGGCGGCTCCTTTGTCAAGATTTGGTGATGATCGCATTGCCTTTGCCACCCAGTCAAGAACGAGTTGGCCCCTCCCTCCAATGTCAGGCGCCGCTATGTACATTTACCTTTCCACGCCCACGAAATCCAAGGCGCATGTATCCCAACCCCCCGCCCCTTTTACCTCCCTTCCACTCTCCCAGTTCCGGTTCAACTGAACCATCTCTGGAAAACCGGGAGATACCCAGGTTGACAGCGGGAGTGAGTTTTGCTGGCGTTATTCTGCTCATATGCCATACTGAAACCCTTTCTTTTGCCCTACAGGTACCCGACGTCTGCCCTGCCCAAAGCCCGCTTTACGAAGGACCAATCATGAACCCAATCTCCATGGATATCCTTCAAGTGTTCTCTCATATGGCCACCGTGGACGACTTCCTCAGCTCTCAAACTATCTCCGAAGCCTATCGGGGCTGAGAAATAAAGGGGCTGGACCGTCAATCAGATCTCTTTCCCCGTCCCTCGTCGAGACAGTGGTGTATCAGCAGAAATGTGTCTCGGGCCCTGCGGCAACTGGATACCGCAGCTACGGCGATGCATTGCTCCACAAAGAATCAGCGACGATAGCATTCTTTCTGCCACCCATTCAAGAACAAGATAGCCCCTCAGAAGCCTCGTGTNCCCCCCGAAGGCGAATGTTCCTGAACAAAATCTTAAACCGTGGCCTGCCTCGTCCCTAACGCCCGCCCCATTTCATGCCCCCGCACCCCACCTTCCACTACTCGCGCTTTACTCGTCCTCCTTTGTACCTTCACCCGTCATTCAACACGAATTTGAAGACGATGACCGGCACCCCGTCACATTCAAATGTCGTTGAGTCGACCGCGGCTGCAGTTCGCTTTGTCGTCCTATGGAATTCCTACCATTACACAAACCAATTTAGCAGCTGAATTTGATCCCTGAATCCTGAATCCCATCCCCTGTTCAGGTATCCTTACTGCCAGTTTCGTCCGTGGCGGGTATTTGAGGGACACCAAGTTTGCATCCAGACCATGAGCTCTGCCCCAATCATAGCCACCCCTCCGCCTCACTGGTGCTTCCTGAGCCTTTTCTTGTCTCTTTGGGGCGCACTATCTGGAGGGAAGGCTGCGACCTCTATGAGAGTCTCACAGATGTCTGGCTCCGCGGCCTGTGGAGGTGGGACTTCGCCAAGCTCTCGAATAAGTCTGTGCTCGTTCCGCATGCCGCTCGTCGACCCTGGATGCTAGCAAATCTGACATCAACTCATTCTCCTGGTCAATGTACTGAGCACTATATTGGTGTCCTTGTTGCTGTGCCTTCAATGGTGGGCAGTGTTCTGCATCAGAAATGGCCATCGGGCGAGTGAACTGCTGACTGATGCCTGACCGACGTGGAATTCTGCTAGTTATCAAAGTCCGCCAGACCTACATCCACTTACCTATGGACACTTCTCTTCTTAGATACAACTAGTTCAGCCGTTGATTGATTTATGACACCTCACTACATCAACTACACAGAAAAACTTGCTATGCTACACAAACACGGTAAGTGCCTTAGAGATGTCAAGAAGCAAAACCTGTCCAGATACACATCCAACTGCAACAGTTGACCCTGAGGCCACCACTTTCCGGGGATTGATGTTTGAAGGGAACCAGCAGAGAGGCACAACTTTGTCAACTCTACCATCTTTAGCCAATACAACTAGTGTCAGTCCAGTCAAAGCAGGCTGCTTTCTAGAACTGAAAAGCAGATAGGTGTTTGGGTTGATAGCAGTGATGCTTTTATCTGCCATTTCAATTCCTTCAATGATGGTAGAAGTAGTCTTCCAAGAGCCAGAGCTTTGGAGGAAGGATACAGCAAACTCCACATTCTGGTTGATAGAGATGACCCTAGACCTATCTGCAGAGAAGTTGACATGCCATACAAGAGGATTTCTTGCACTATGGGTATGTGTGTGGACAATCTCTGATGAGTGTATTTCTTCTGAATCAGAGCCAGTAAAGTCATCCAGCTTCCAGAGCCTGACAGTCTCATCAACAGATCCAGACACTAGCTGGTTTCCTGATAGTTCAATGTGCAGGATATTTTTTGTATGTCCATTCAAAATAGCAATGCATTTGCCAGTTTGAAGATCCCAAAAGCGGATTGTTCTATCATTGGATGAAGAAAACAGCTTTGTGTTGTCTGGGGTAAATGCAAGGTCCTGGATGTACTCCCAATTATCATGACGGAAGGCAAACATGTGCTCAACAGCAGAGTCCCTGCCATTCAAATTCCAAATACGCAGATACTTGTCATCTGAGGTAGAAGCAAGTATGTGATCATTGGGTGAGAATTTCAGCTGGCGGATAATATTTATATGAAGGGTCAGAGACTGAGGATCTTTGTGGAGATTGCCAAGATCATAGATTTGAACAAGTCCCTTGGACAGCCCATTAGCAAGTGTACTCTCATTGTTTGAAAATGCAACAAAGGCTGATTCAGCATCCTGGCATTCAAGAGTGTGGATAAGGCTACCAGACTTGGCATCCCAGATTTTGACAGTTTTGTCCCTTGAAGCTGTGGCCAATTTTGAACAGGTGGGTGAAAAGATAGCAAATTCAATGGATCCTGAATGCTTTTGCAGATTGGTTGTCTGTGTTATAGCCAAGAGATCCCAAATCCGCACAGTACTATCATCAGATGAAGATGTCAATCTGGAACCATTTGGAGAAAAGGCAACATGATGAATGGTCAAAGAATGCCCAACAAAGTTGGCTAACAAAGCACCAGAGCTACTATCCCAAAGCTTGACTGTCAAGTCTATAGAAGATGTTGCTATCATTGAGCTATCAGGGGAAAACCTAATGAAGAAGATTTTGCCAGTATGCCCCTTGAGAACACTGATAAGACTTGAGCTAGTGCCATCAATGTTCCACAATCTAGCTGTAAAATCAGCAGATGCTGTAGCAAACTTTGAGCCATCTGGACAAAAGGCAATCCAGAGAATCTTGTCTGGATGGCTATCCGCAAGTGTGTGAACCAGCTTTTTGTTTTCAGCATCATAAAGCCTGATTGTATAGTCATCCAGAGTGTAGGCTAAAATAGAGCTCTGAGGTGCAAATGCAACATGTGTAAGCACTTCTGTCCTTTTCTTTTGAAGGATTGTATCAGAGTGAGCTTCTACATCCCAAAGGACTACTTGGCCTTCAAACAAAGCAGAGGCCAGATAGTTTCCATTGGAGGAAAACTCAATCTTGACAATACTGTCTGTATGCTCCAAGCAAGCAATGGACTCATTTGGATCCTGAAGATCCCAAAGTCGGACACTTTCATCAGCAGATGCAGTTGCCAATATTGACCCATCAGGTGAAAAGGCCAGATATTGCACCATGTTAGTGTGTCCCTTCAGAACAAAAAGACAACTGCCAGTTGTTACATCCCATAGGCGGGCAGTCTCATCATCTGAAGCAGATGCTAGTAATGATTCTGTTGGAGAAAACAACAAATGTCTGATAGCATAGGCATGGCCTTGTAAAATAGCCTTGTTGGTTCCAGTTTGAGTGTCCCAAAGATAAATGTGACCAGCTCTGGTACCAGAAGCTAGTATAGAAAGGCTTTGTGCAGAAAACACAGAACAATATACAAAGTCAGTATGTTTCAATACTGACAATGTAGAGTCCCAATTGACCTCAGAGCCTGCTATAGTTCTGAGTGTGCATATAGGCATCTCTTTGGAAATCTTTAGGCCACTTTCAGTGGGAGCAAATGGAAGCCCAGACTGGTAGAGGTGCAAAGGTGACAGTGTGATAATGTCAAAGTTAATCAGAAGGAATCTTTGAACATTTTTCAGGATGCTGAGTGTTTTGACCATAGTAGCATCACTATGGGATGTCTAAAGTTGAATTTAGGTTGGGTGAATGCAATAGATCATATGGTAAACTTACAAGAAGATTGATTGTCTTGTCAAAGCTTGAGAATCCAGCATCCAGCCTGCCAATGAAGGAAAGAACTTCAAGCCAAGGCAGAAGATTTTTGGACACAAATTGTTGAAGCTTGGGCAGTAAGCTCTCAAGCTCTCCAAATTCCAGGTGTGTTGCCCAGTAGGTGCAAGCATATGCCACATGTAAAGGAATAGCATCCTTTACTGAGGACTGGGTGTCTTTCAAGTCCTTGTACCAATCAATAGGACTAAGACCACAGATGTTTGGCTTTAAAGAAGCTTCCATCACTTCAAAGCAGCGTAGAGCCAGGCGGGCATGATGAGCCTTGGTTTCAATCATGAACCCAGTCTCCTTGGCACACCTTTCATCAGTTGTCACAAAGTCAGAGAATGACTTATGATGGATGTGAAAGGTAAGATTGTAGGCATCACCAGTGGGAGCTAAGATTGAGTGCAAGTTTTCCAAAGCCCTTACAGTATGAGGCACTTTGACACCAAGCAAAGCTGCAAGTGCAGTCTGGGGGAGAGGATTCTGAAGGACTATAATAGTCCCGACAACATCCTGGTAGCAAGCCAGCCATTTACCTGCACCAGCAGATGGTGCAGCAGATCGCAAGATATGCATGTAGAGCCGGTCCATGTAGTTGATGTAATCGGACCCGACAAGGCCATCATCCAAGACGCCTTCAAGCAAGGTCTCCAATTGATCATCAGGGGCCAGCTGCCTCCTGTCGAGAATGAACTCGGTCGCGGTATACGCGATGATGAAGAGTTTTCCGGCCATGCGAACAAGTTTGGCCTTTTGGTCCTTGGTCGGCTGCCAGGGAGGAGGCGGCAACGCGGGCAAAGCACGTTGGACCTGCGCCGGCGCCAAGCGGAAGTCGAGATAAACCTGGATGTCAGCTTCGACAACCGACTGCTCGATATCCTGCACGTGGAAGCGCGCAACGTCGCCTTGCTGGCTAGGCTCCTCGAGAAGGTGTCGAATACCACTCTCGGGACGGGTGGTCACAAAAGACCTTGAGATTGCGAAGCTTGACAACCTCGTCCAGGAGGACGGTTAAGAGAGCATGAGCCTGTCGCTCGTCGCATTCATCGAGTGCATCAATAGTGATGAGCAAAGGGGTCGCCCTGCCCTCCATAAGATCTTGCAAAGGCTCGAGGATCAACCAGTTGAACTGGGTGCGGACATCCTTCTCAGTAGCATCCGGATGCTTCTGCAAAGCATCGGCGATACGGACACCGAACTCTCTACTGTAGCACCCCAGCTGGAAGGAGATGGTCGACACGAAGTACTGTGTCGTCTTGCGACGTTCGTGGTCCCGGGAGAAAAAGAAACTCGCGCCGAGGAAGTTAATTCCCCCCGCACGGGTTGCAATCGTCTTCAGAATTGTGGATTTCCCGATACCGGCGATGCCATCGAGCACGTAAATCGAGGGGACGGTGCCATGCGGGCTGCTTGCCCACTCTCCAATCCCACCCAGCAACGCTTCACGGGTGCCTTCGAAGCAGGAAGACACTGCGTCCAAGACTTCTTGGGAATCGTAAGCAGCTGCTGCGCGAGGGAGACGATCAAGCCTGGCATCCTGAGATAGGTTTTTTAACGTTAAGGGGAACAAGAGAGCGATCATTCAACTGACCTGGGCCTCCCTTTCTAGCGCGATATATTTCTCCTTCAGAATTGCCGAGTGTTCTTGAACGTTGGTCAGGATGTCGGTCAAAACAATGCGCCCTGCGATATGGTTTTCGAGCTACCTCAGGAAATCAGCGTTGAGCGTCGAGACCAAGATGGGTCACTCTTACCCAGAATCGCTCGAGGAGGTGTGTGATGGTGTGGTTGGTTTCTTCAATAAGATCAGATTCCTCTTCCGTCAGCAGATACGCCGCAACAGTCCCGGCTTTCTTTTCGAAGACTTTCTGGAAAGCAGAGTGGAGACCCCTGGCGTTCCATGAGCGTGGTAGCAGAAGGAGTATGGAGCAGCAGACGTACTCAACCAATTTGCCAATGCTCGTCATCAATTCCGGCGGCAAGCAAGATGCGTCCTTCCCCTTGATCGATTGAACGATGCTATCCTTCAACAAATCGCACCGACTAGTCAGAGTTTCGAGATCGTCTTTGTTCGCCGAAACTTTCTGGACGAACCGGTGAGCCTGTTGAAAGAAAGAAGCGAATATCGACCCTTACCTCCACAGTGTCAATCAGTTGTAGCGTTAAGCCGATCACACCTTTTCCGGGGATTGGGAGGTCCTCTGCCAAGCCAGCGATGATGCCCAAAGTGGCCTTGAGTGACGCCTTCGTAATAGTCCAGGCCTTCGACGGGGATTTTGGATCTTCGGTCGCAACGGGCTTCCCAGACTGGCCAGAGGGTAAAGTAGATTGGACATTCGTGACCTCGGAAGGCGGTAGGTTGACTAGAGACTCTCCCTGTCCTCCTTGAGAACCGGACAAGCCAGGACGCCCGTCATCGATGAGTGCAGAAGCGGCGGATGGGCCCCACTAGTCTTGGACTTGGACGGTCCACTGTCATCCTGTGTTGTGTAGGTCAAGAAGATGTCATTTTCTAATGGCCTGAGTACGTACATTATTCCCCTCTTCCCCCTTAGAGTCCCCGTGCTTGAACATCTTGTCAAAAAACCCTGGGTTCTTCCCTTCTGAGGTCGAGGCACCTGTAGCGGAGATCGAGGAGTCACTATCGGCTAAACTTGCATCCTTGTCGCGGCCTTTCTTGCGCAATTTGCGAAATAGAGACATCTTTCTTGTGTTTCAACGCGAGATCGACTGTAGGTAAACGCGGTAGGACGACAATGAGAAGAAGATAATGGACTGCGCCACAGGATTCTTCACACTATTAGTCAGATATCTTCCCTTGATCTTCGCATCAGTTTTATGCACCTGCTTTGATGTTTGAACCCTCATAATGAGTCTTTCATTTGAAAGACTACCATTGAAGCGAATGGAATTCTGGTTCAATGGAGGGAGCGCCAACAGTATACTCCACGCAATATCGAACTATGCTCACCCCAAGATAGGTCAATAAGAAAGTACATAAAACAAAATCCTAATGGTACATGCGTCTAACATTCTAAGCGTCCATATCGAATAGGAGAATCTCCGCAGTTGGGCCCTCGCTCCCAGATACGTTTTCAACAACGAGCTTGGCGGAAGAGCTGTTCACTGCGACATAGGCTCCATCGCCTTCGCCCAGAACAAGTTCTCCACCCGCCCCATCGCTCAACTTGACCTTCGCTCCTGGAGCGACTTTGTCAGAGCTCGTCTGGATGACGTGAACATACGCTTTCCTCCTGTTCAGCTCCTTCTCCAACGTCTTCCCAGAGCTGAGGATCGTGGCGTACATCGTCAACCCGCTATGCACAGGCGCCGGGGTACCCTCGCCCTCCCTCTCCTTGTTCACACCTTCGTCGTCGACGGATGCTACGACTCTTGCCCACTTGTCCTTCTTCATCTCGTCCGTGAAATGACGAGTGTAATAGGCGGGTTTCAGGCGCGACTGGGAGGGGATGGACCAGATTTGGAGGAAATGGACGGGGACCCCGTGTTTGTTTGTGTTCTTTTCGGAGTGGGAGATCCCCGTACCGGCTGAGGTTAGTTGGATGTCGCCGCGGGTGAGGATCTCAACGTTGGACATTGAGTCTTTGCTGTTTAGATTAGAGGGAAGGTCAATCGTTAGAGTTGGGTAGAGGAGAAAGGGAGGATAAGGACGTACTGCTCGAGTTCACCGGAAACGATGTACGAGAAGATCTCGAATTCTCGGTGCGGGTGTGTACCGAAACCTGTAAGAGGGGAGACGCGGTCTTCGTTTATGACGCGTAGAGGGCCGTATTGTTGGTGTTTCGGGTCTTGGTACCTGTTTGTCGATCACCCTGTAAGCACTTTGATTATTTAACGTGACATTCGAGGACTCACATCGCGAAGGAGAAAGTATGATACGTCTTGAGCCAACCATGGTCGGCGTGGCCTCGCTCTTCGCTTCTACGGGGTACGAAGTGGAGAGTGCTGCACATTTTGTCGTTGATTGGTTTGGGAGAACTAGAGGAGGCAGAGGTTGCTGCGGAACGAGGCTGAGCCAAGAAGCGTTTGGAGTTGAGAGATGTTCGAAGACTAGCAGTGGCACGAGACGATCTGAGCACGGCGAAGATTAGCTGAGACAGTGTCAAGCTGAGACTCGCTAGACTCGCTGGATGGATCGATTCAAAGGTGAGTGATATTGAACGACCTGGGTTAACCCAATCCTTTATATACTCCCAATCCTCCAAGGGTGGGAATCAGGGTATAAGAAGTGGGCAGGGTGATGTTGAATTGTCTGACAGAGCACCAGAACCAAATTACTTATATAGCTAGGCACCCTGGACTCGTGCATGTCGATGACTGAGCCTGAGTGAGGCGGAGTTTCCTTTGCTGGAGGCGCGGGACACACGCCTTGACTAAGCGAACTCTAAGCGAACTCGGCAAGTGTTATGGGCTCTGCGTAGGCGGGGTACAAGAGGAGGATGAATGTTGCGTGCTTTAGAAGGGTTTAGAAGGGTGTAGGATGGTGTAGGAGAGCGTTCTAGTAATGACTGGAGGTGTTAGTCGAGTAATTGCTCCCTCCTGCTGACGAAGGAAAAGGGACAGTAAGGATGAGGATATCATGGAAATTGGGTAGAAGCATGAGAAGGATAAGAACGAATTTGCGTATGTAGATTCTCACCTTTTTCCTTTCGTAACTCGTCCCTTTTTCCCATTATCTTGCTCACTCGATCCCTCCCTTGCTTGCGATCTCCTTTTGTTTCTCGCTTTTGCATTCGCATTCTTTGACTCTTTCCAACACTATATCCCAATGGAGAAATGGGGAGTTTGGGGAGCTTAGAGGGAATGTAGCAGGTGACGAGCTTTCGGCCTTAGGCCAGAGAGCTCATGTATTATTGGTCGGCTGGTCTACAAATACATAGAGTGGGATACAGGGTGGGTAGCTGAAAAAGAGACTCGTCGCGACAGAAGAGAAGAAAGATGAGGTGAGACCTGTAGCGGTGCAAGCGTGCACGTGCGATCGACGCGTTCGCCGCGAGGGCAGAAAGATCGCGAATCTGTCACTCCTCGATCGCCCATCCCCCACTGAACTTGTGTAAACCCTCTGTTTAAACTACGATTAGATCCATGCTGACGTGCGTATACATTCAGCGGCTTAGACAAATCTCAAATCGCACGCATGGAGGCCGACATCCGTAAACTCTCCCGTCTCAAAGAGGATGAGTACTCGAGCGACGACGTGAGGAAGAAGAAACCCAAGGTATCCTACGTCAAGAAAGGGATCAAGTACACTCAAGGTCGAACTACCAAGAAGACCGATGGTGGAAGGGCAGGCGGGAGAGGAAAACGAGACGAGAGTGACTTCTTGACTGCGCTGGATAGCTTGAAGGATAAGCTGAAGCGTGCTATGCCTATTGACGAAGGGAGGGCACAGGTCGAGGAGGTGATTATCTGTATCGTATAATAATTCGATTAATTAAATAACTATTCCTATACAGCTGATCCAATCCAACAAACGAAGCAAACTCAAATCCTAATGGTGCATGTATCCCACTCTCTAAGCATCCAGATCAAACAAGAGAATCTCCGCAGTCGGACCTTCCTCCCCAGATACGTTTTCAACAAAGAGCTTAGCGGAAGAGCAGTTCACCGCGACATAGGCACCATCGCCTTCGCCCAGAATAAGTTCTTCGCCCGCTCCATCGCTCAGTTTAACCTTCGCTCCTTGAGTGTTTTCTTCAGAGCTCGTCTGAATGACGTGCACGTACGCTTTCCTCCTGTTCAACTCCTTCTCCAGCATCTTCCCAGAGCTGAGCATCGTAGCGTACATCGTCAACCCGCTATGCACAGGCGCCGGGGTGCCCTCGCCTTCCCTCTGCTTATTCACGCCTTCGTCATCCACAGGGGCAACCACCCTCGCCCACTTATCCTGCTTCATCTCGTCTGTGAAGTGACGAGTGTAGTAAGCGGGTTTCAAGCGCGACTGGGAGGGCATGGACCAGATTTGGAGGAAATGAACGGGGATGCCGTCTTTGTTTGGGTTCTTTTCCGAGTGAGAGATTCCGGTACCGGCTGAGGTTAGTTGGACATCCCCGCGGGTGAGGATTTCGACGTTGGACATTGAGTCTTTACTGTTTACGTTAGAGGGAGGAGTTATTGTTTAGGTCGGCAAAGGGAGAGAAAGGGAGGATAAGGACTCACTGCTCGAGTTCACCCGAAACAATGTAGGAGAAGATCTCGAACTCTCGGTGCGGGTGCGTACCGAAGCCTGTGAGAGAGGAGACGCGGTCTTCGTTTATGACGCGCAGAGGGCCATATTGTTGGTGTTTCGGGTCTTGGTACCTGTCAGTCAGTCAATCATCTTGTTAGCATTCTGCTCCTTGATTTTTTCACATGAGGGTCGAGCACTCACATAGCGAAAGAAAAGGTATGATACGTCTTGAGCCAACCATGGTCGGCGTGTCCGCGCTCGTCACTTCTGCGAGGGACGAAGTGGAGGGTGCTGTGCATTTTTTTNGTCGGTTGGTTTGGAAGAGCTAGGAGGAACCGAGGTCGCTGCGAAGCGAGGCTGAGTCGGGTAGCGTTTGGAGTTCAGAAGAGCTCGAGCAGGGAGACGAAGAGTTCGAAGACTAGCAGTAGCACGAGGCGATATGAGTACGGGGAAGAATATTTGAGACAGTATAGAGATAAATTCGCTTGCTGGCTGGATCGATTCAAAGGTGTGGTGATATCGAACAACCTGGCTTGACCCAATCCTTTAAATACCCCAACTCTCCAAGGGATGAGAATCAGGATGTAGAAAACAGGCAGGGTGACGTTGTGTTGTCTGACAGAGCACCAGGAAGCATACTACTTAAATGGCTGGGCACCCTAAGCTGGTGCATGTCGATGACGAGCCTGAGTCAGTGAGTGAGGCAAAGTTTCCTTTGCTGGAAGCACGGGATACACGCTTGACTAAGCGAGCTCAGCAAACGTAGACACGGTGGTGGAGGGAGGATGAATGTCAGCACCTTTAGAAGGGTGTAGGACGGGACATAGTAGTCACTTGCTGGTCCTAGTCGAGAAGGTGAACGGCGACGGATCGGAGTTTCGAGGGCCTTGGATTAGAAAGTTTGGCGACACCGTCTGGAACAAACAACTATTGCGCGAAAGTTTTGCCTGAGCCCAATGAAGTTTGCGCTTTCGAAAACGGCCTGATTTCGCGCGAATTCAGCGAAAAGTTGCGCGAAAAATATTTTGATCTTGCGAATAATAAATGTGCAATCGGCCCGCCATAAACAACGGTCACGACGTTCTCGATGACCGGGATGGCTGACAAACAAGGCAACGAGGAAGAAGAGAGCTCAAGAAAGACATTGATTTTCAGACCGGATCGTGAGTTATTAGTTTCTCTTTCTGTTCCTACCTCGTCTCTCTCCGTTTCGTGCTTTCATGCGAATGCCCTGCGTTTTCATCGACGATCCATGTCTATATTTTACATTCCAACAAACATTCTGGAAGATTGATGCTAATCTCTGGAATTTCGAGTGGTCGAAACGTCTCAGCCTGCTCTGCCCGTACCCGACTTGGCCACAACTCCCGCCAGTAGTAGCAAGAGTAAACCTGCGACCATGATCTCCACTCTACGATGACCGATATACTCTCCTCCGCCAGCTTAGCTTCGACGCTTCTATATACACAGATGAACCCGCCGTTCGCACCTTCGTAGCCAACTCGTAGCTATCCATACCTAACATACGTACGTACATTTTCCAGCTCCGTTCTCGCCACGTTTTGCATTCTTTCTGAATGAAAGCAAAGATAGGAGGAGTTCGCCACTCACACCGTATCCGAACTTCACGAGGCGCAATAATTTAATAATATAACACGGGCGAGCGGAGTATACTACGGTGCAATGCCGTCAATGAGTTTATCATGGCGCAACTCGTGGGCGACGGGTGGAGTTCTACGATCGAACCACGCTTGCTTCTGCATTTATCCAAAAGAATATCTGAATATTGGCCCGATTCGCCGACCAAACGGATGCTAACTTGGATTGGAGGGACGCTGCGGGGAGAATCGACCGTTCTTCCGTCTTGGTTACTCTCGTCAGGCTGGTGCAGGCCGCATTGTTTACCCCTCCTCTCGCCATTTATTTTTAGCAGAATTCGTGCTAGAAAATTGCTTTTCCTTTCCTCTTCTTTGCAACTTTTTCCAAGCTCACACGAGACCGACTCCATATCATCAAGAGGCAGAGGAGCCATTTGAGAGCAGTCGCCGAGAAACAGCTCAATTTAATTTCGACCGACCGTATCCTCCTCGTATCTGCCATCTCCTACCAGCTAGTCTCCTGCAGATGTCCGCTATGGCGGAAAAATTGTTTTCGAGGATACCACGTTTGTTCGTACCATCCCAGTACCACTACCACCACAACCATCACCACCAGGAGCAGCTTCGGCGAGGAGACCTTGAGGACCACGGTTTCGGGGAGCAGAATGGACGGCCGGAGTCGGAGTCTGGGTCTTCCGAGAGAATCACGACGTTCACGTCTACGTCTCCTTCGACTTCGACGAGGAAGCTGTCATGGGGCGAGATTTTTTNCGATGCATTACCTCATGTCCGTAATGACCTCGATTTCACCATTCGCCTCCTCGACCAGGTCGAGGTCAATGTCTCTCCCGCCATATCATCGACTTCCCCAATGCCCCTTTCGCTCTCCCTCTCCTTCACGAAGGCAAAAAGGAGGACTCCGAGGTCTACCTGTCGTCACCCTCTCCTCGATCCCTCGCCGTTATTACAAAGCTAAACTCCTTTGCGTGTTTATCTGCGCGATCCTCTTTTGTATTTTGTATCGAGGATTCGGCGGAGGGGACTCGAACAACCCGACTTCGTATCTCGAGTACTTGGCATATGAGGATTCGTTGATCCAGCACCACTCCTCCACATCGTCCCCACTCCGGGCACCAACCAAAATGCGATACCTCCACTTCGCCAACCACAACTACCTCCTCGGGTTCAACAACCACCTCGGAGAATACATGCTCAACGCCCACCTCGCGTTCCTTGCCAACAGGAGTTTTGTGGCGCACGAGTATACATGGAACTCGAATTGGGAGAACGAGCCGTTTAGTGTTTGGAATGGGAGGAAAATACCAAGTCGGATTCCCGAGAGCGTGGTGCTTGGGGGGTGGATCGGAGCCGCTGTTAGGCAGGACTTCCGAAAGTCTTTTACGACGTCGGCCGTTGGGGATATTGAGAAAGCTGGGGGGGNAAGAGGAAGAGGAAGAGGAAGAGCGAGACGACTTGACACCCGTCTCAAGACCTTACTATGAGTCCGTCTGTCCGCTATCCGACCGAGTCTACATCAATGCATGGGAGGTTATGAATTCATATCTCTCCGAGTACGTTGACATTCGAATCTACCCTGATATTGAAGAGAAGAGGGTTAGCGAGGGCGATGGGATGATGATTTTGAAGGCGTGGGTGGAGAGGTTGAGTCGAGAGGATGTGAGGGATGCGAAATGTGTCGAGGTGAAGAGGGAGAGCGGGCATGTCTTCGATCTTTGGTGGGTTTTCTCCTTCTTCTATTCTTCGATCACGTTCTTCTGGTTCTTCTCTTTTTTTGATTCTATTCTATGCCCTCGGTGGCTTTCGTGTCGTTATAAGCTTCCTCGAAAAGGAAAGCCGCGCGACAATCACGGTCATGGGTCGACGATCTTCATCATTTTCTCGTGTTCAATTTGTTTCCCGAGTCGTTCGTTCCCCGCTTGAACTTGAATTTCTTCCATGTCCCTGAATCCGAGGAGCGAAAATGATGGCACGCGACCTTAGCTTCGAGACTCGCAGTCAATCCCCCTTGCTGCCTCCGTCCCCGAAGATGCCGAGGTCGGAGTTTCTGGTCGGATCTCTCGCTCCTGTTTTTATTTTCATTTCTCGCACATACCCGTTTTATACGTTCTCCCTCGCCCACTCACTCTCGCACGAACATGACTAATACAATACTGTCGCAGGCTATTTGGCTCTCCACGTCTACACCCTCTCTGGCCCTCTCTCGTTCGGTCCCCTATTTTACAACACTGGTCCTTCTCTCCACTCATTTATGGAGCATTCCAGCGGAACCTGGTGGATAAGGAGATTTTGGGTGCGAGTGTGAGGAGGGATGTCGTTGAAGGGTTGAAGAACGACTCAAAGAAAGCGGAAGAAAAACCAATCACGGTGGACGGAATCAAGTACGACGAATTTGGGTATCCGGAGTTTCCGGGTGGGTACGAATATCCGCCCATCTACACTTCTCCAAGTCCTTCCTCGCTGCCGTCGTCGCTCGAGTCCGAAGAGGAGACCTCCAGCTTCCCGTTCACCCAACAAAACATCACTGTCTTGCCATACCCTCGAACTCCCGACGGCACTCTTCCTATCCTTGCTCTCCACTTGAGACGGGGCGACTTTGAAGAGCATTGCGATAATTTGGCGGAGTGGGGGAGTAGGTTTATGGGGTTTGCGTCGTTTGGGGAGTTTGCAGAACGGGACAGGTTTGTGCCGCCTCAAGTCGACGGCTCAGTCGGTGATGTCTCCGATAATGCATTCAATGCCGGCTCCAATGTGGGGACGTCGTTTCGGGAGGACGTAGCCACGGGTACGGTGAACATCCGTCTTTCTTCACCCGCTTTGAAGTCGAGGTCGAGGAAGTCGAAATCGAGCACCCTCAAGGTCACTTCATCTTCGTCGTTTCGGGGCCACCGGTTCTCCGATACCGACCCCCTCAAAGTCAAGAACGTCGAAGCGAGGAAACGCATCGTAGTCGGGCGACACTGCTACCCTGAGACGAAGCAAATCGTCAAAAGAGTACGACAGGTTGTCCATGACTGGGTTGGGGGTAGATATGTCGAGTTAATCCAGCGTTTCGAGGAGAGCCAAACTACTTTTCGACTTGGACTATCTGGTTCGAACTTGCATAATGCCGGGGCCGAATATGAGAAGGTGTTAGAGGAGTGGAAGGAGGATACATTGAAGAGGTTAAAAGCGATTTATGTGATGACGAACGGGAATAAGACGTGGGCTGAGGAGGTTAGGGATGCGTTGAGGGAGGGTGTGGGGAGGTGGACATTTAGAGTCGAGGTGGATGTTGGTGTCTATGTTGTTGAGGATCTCACTAGCGACGAGGGCTCATCGACTGAGGGTTATGCAATGAGGAAGAGGGTCCTGGAGTGGACTGTCGACGAATGGCCTTGGGATACCGACTCAGCGTCTGATGATCTTGTGGTTACGACCACGAGGGATTTGGAGTTGAGGAAGGAGGAAAAGTACGTTGCACAAGCTGTCGATATGTATATCGGGCAGAGGTCGGAGGTGTTTATAGGAAATGGGGTAAGCCGTTTTCCTTTCACTTACATTGTCATTTGCTCTTGTCAAATTTTTGGGTAAGGTTTGTTAATGTGATTATTTCTTTTACACAGTTTTCAAGTATGACTGCGAACATTGTCATACTTAGGAAGAAGGATGGTCTGGGTTCTATTCAGACGAGGTTCTGGTGATAGCTCATTGCATCTGCAGAAGCGAGGAGTGGAACGTTGGCCGCTTGGGTGGGTCAGAGCGCGAATGAGAAGAAGCGGTCTAGAACACCTATGTCATTCGTTATCATGGGCTCGAACACCCTGGATGAGTAGTTTGTTCAACACTGGGCATGACGAATCAACCCTTCGACGCTGGAAGTCTCGAAAGGGAGTGTTTTGATTAAATTAAATGGGATTCAAAATGCGGGTTTTTGTATCACAAGTTTATCAGACGAACTCGGAGTAGAACATACTACCGACCGTGGCACTCGGGCCAGTCTCGGATCAGAATATTAATGTGTGGGTGCTGGATCGAGCGCTCACACTGCCTTTCGGCGACCACGGGAACATGAATTTCAGTTATAAGTAGCTGAAGGCGATGGAAGATGTACATTCATCTGTCTCTCTCCTTCTTACCCACTTACCAGCAAGACTCGCACTCTCCTCTCTAGCGCGCAGGAATCATAGCCCTCTGTCGGGCGCTGGGTTTGGTGGGACAATGCTGAATGCAATCAAGCTTCGCCGACTGGCTACGTGCATCGGGATCCCGAAGGTTACCGCAATATCTCCCTCTGTGATACCTCCGAAAGAACTTGTCCTTCCAAAGGCCTTACACCTCCCAAAAGCAGCCGCCAGCGCACCCCAACACGTCCTGTACCTCGATCTTTCGAGTTTAGACGATGAGTCGCCTCCTGGCGGAGTATACACTTCTCGTGGACGTCCGAGGAGTCATGATTGGTGGTGGAAAGACGACCGGTCCAAACGCCCTCCTAGAGACCCGCGTTTTTTGGATTCGGTCAAGGATGCAGTGAACAGGTTTAAAGAAGAGATCGATGTGGTTGTTATGGAGGATTGTAATTCGAGGGAAGGACCGAGTCGGGAGCTGTGGAAGGCACTGGAAGGGTTGAGGCCGAGGCATTTGGAGATTCTGGCTGGGGCACAGGAAGGGTGCAATCATTGGGGGTTGGGAGAGGTTGGGCTGGCGTGGCCGTTGGAGAGTTTGTATATTGCGAGTTGTGAAGGGAGCAGAGGATCATCTTCCTCGAGTCCTCCGCTGCAGGCCGGGGAGAATGTGGAGTTAGATGGTGGCAGCTGGAGTG
>JANBPK010001551.1:0-34054 GCA_027579435.1 Candolleomyces eurysporus
CGCTGTTTGGCTCGTCCTCGCCGACACCGCCCACCACACCCTCTACCCCCAACGAGAAGGGGGTCAAGAGCCCGGTCAGAATGGCCACCGCCGATAGTNATACCCCCTACGCCGAGTACCACCAGTGGGAGTAGCGACTACTACTCCCCATCTACGACCCCGACATCGACATCTACAGCACAAGGGTATCTTATGGTGTCGTCAACATCGACGTCGGCGTCGACGTGGACATCGCCGCCCCCGGTGAAGAACCCGTACAAAGCTGAACAGGCGCTCGAAGATATACCCGGACTGCAGTATGCGCTCAAGCTGTTTTTGGAATCGAAGATGGTCGAATCGGAGGATTATTGTAACAAGAGTGATGAAAAGAAGTGCGTCTTCCCCTTCATCGCTTTCGTTCTGGTTGGGTACTGACTAACGAGGCTATGGATACAGAGAACGTCTGTACTTTGCGACTGGGTTCAGCCTTATCCAGTGTGTCAAGGGGCTAATGTCGTACGAAGACGAGGTGCGTCCCTCCTCCTTCTCCCTCCCTGCACTTATCATTTGAACTCAATCGTCGGTCATGTAGGACCTCCTGGCCGCTCTGAACCACGCCAAACACGGAAACCAAATCGCCTCTCAGCACCGCAAGAAACAAGCCCTCCTCGGCTCTATCGTCTCAGTCATCGCCTCCAGCAGCAGCGTGGGCTGGATAAAGAGCATGACCCCCGTCGAGCGACATGCAGAGCTGGTCTACGCGGAGAGTCTATTCGAGAAGGTGCGTCCGTTCGTGCTGTCTGTCTACTGTCCGCCGTTAGGGTTCATCCAGAGCTCATCTGGATTAATTTAGGCACTCTTGGGCATCGTCTACTCTGGCGACTGGCTAGCGTTCATCAAAGAAGCGTACGTCTCCGTCCCCACCCCCTGTCCCCTCTCTGACCTCGCCACCCTTAGTCTGAACATGCGCACGACAATCTCAACCTACAAGCACCTCCTGGCCTACCTGCAATCCGCCGACGCCGAAGCAGAGGCCCAGGGCCTCGGTCCCATCGACACTTCCATAGACCCGCATTTCCGCTCTGGAGTGTACCTGGGCAATGGGATGGCGAATATCGTGCTGAGCTTGATGCCGGGCAAGCTGATGACCATTGTCGAGATGTTTGGGTATCACGGCGACAGAGAGGTTGGGCTGGAGCTGTTGATGAAGGCCGGGGGGTGGGTGACGCAGGAGGGGGAGAAGGAGGGGGCTGATCCGGGTGAGTTTTTGGCTCCCTCGCTGTTTCGATCAGAAGTTAAACGCTAACCTACTTCCCTTCCTCTTCTAATAGCACCGCTAGACGCGACCACCGAAGGCCTTCGGAGGCCTATCTGCGACCTCTGTCTGCTTATGTTTCACCTCGTCATCTCTTCGTTCACATTCACGGGTGTCAATATTCCTTTGGCTTCAAAGATATTGGAGTATAATCTGGAGAGGTACCCCGATTCGGTGTTCTTCTTGTTTGGTGCCGGCCGGTTGGGGTTGATCAAGGTAGATTGTTTGGCCGTATGAGGAAGGATGAGCTGACGGGTGTTGATGTATATAGGGCCAACCGCACCAAGCTATCGCGCACTACAAAAAAGCTATGCAAGTCCAGAGCCAGTATAAAAGTCTGCACCATATTAGTTGGTGGGAGATTGCTGTCGCCGAACTGGCTTTGGGCCGGGTAGGCGGGGGAGGTGCGGGTGCGGGTGGGAAAGAGGAGCAGGAGGAGGAAGAAGGGAGTGGACTGTGGTGGAGGAAGATGCACAAGGAGGCGACGTGGAGTCGCGCGATTTATGGGTATGGGTTGGGTGTTTGTCTATCCGAAGAAGCGTTGGAGCTCGGTCAGGCATCGCCATCGCAACCTGAGAAGAAGGGAGAAGATAAAGAAAGAGAGAAGAAGAGGAAACAGTTGAGAGATGAAGCTGCTAGTTTGATGAAGAAGGTGCCGGATTTGAGGCAGAGGATTGCAGGGAAGAGTATTCCGTTGGAGGTGAGTTTGCGTTCCTCTTCCTCTTCGTGCTCTTCGTCCTCCGGTTCTGCTTCGTTTTCCCTTGTTCGTCGTGGTTTCCCATTCTTGTCCTTTTGCCTCGTATTATCCGTTCATTTTTACTGAGCAACTCCCTTCGTCCTAACAGAAACTCGTCGCACGCAAAGCCCGCAAGTTCACATCCCAGAAAAACCACCTCACATTGGGAGCCCTCGAACTCTCTTACATTTTCCAAGCTATCGCACACGCTCCACGATCCGTCCTCCTCACTAAAATGTTACCTCAAATCCGGAGTACTCTGTCCACCCTCGAAAAANTATCAAGACCGGGAACACGAATACGAAAAGGAGTTTTTNGGGCGGTCAGCAAGGCTACTACGATGATTTCTGCCTGGCCAGGTTTTTGGAGGGTGTTTGTTTGAGATATGTTGTGTACCCTGAGGAGAATACGGTTCCCGAAGAGTCTACCTCTTCACCAGAGGAAAAGGATGAGGAGCTGGCGACAAAAGCGGAGCGGGCGTTTAGGGAGGTGTTTGAGTATGGACCGAAGGTTGAGTTGGATCATTATGTTGTTTATCATGCTCGTGNAGTTTTTGTTTCTATTCTTCTCTGTTGTGTTGTCCTCCTCCACCTCCGGTTATCCCTTTACCCATCGGTATCGTTAAATACACACTAACGTCTCCTTTCCTTCTCTTACAGACTACGAGCTCGGTCGACTCCTGGCATGTCAAGGCAAAGTCGAAGACGCGAAACACGAGTTTGAGCTTGTGCTTTCGGGAAGGTATTTGGAAGTTGGCGCGTCAGGAAAGAAGGGGAAATATAGTTTAGAGGTACGCGCATCGTTGTTTGCAACTTTTCGAGCCATGGTTTAACCGAGTTCTGCGTTTAGAATGCGTTGCACGTTCGGACGCATGCTGCGAGTGAGGCGTTGAAAGCTGGGAAGCGACTGTGACCAGTCGCTTCCACACCTAATTGAGCGTTTTATAATACCTAGAGAAAGGATACTTGCGTAACCAGGTCTGTTATCGTTGCTCTTCCTTCCGAGGTTGACTTGGATCTGATTGCGCCAATGGTGTTTTTTCTAGGTCTTAGATTCCCCATTTACTCATTACCCATCCATCTCCAGGCTGCAGCCCGTTGCCGGTTGCCAATACCCCCTCTCTGGACTTTTGATGCCGTCCGAAATGAACCTTCTTCGCCGTGCTATTCCTTCCACAGACTGATTTACCATCTCATCTCATCCATCGATTTATCCATTTACCTGTTCTCTATTTTCTGACAGTCCTTTGCATTGACTGGTCGTTGTAAACATTCTAAATCCGTTTTATCTCGCTTTGTATCTTGCTTTCTGCGTAGAAGTCCATTTTTTCGATTTGTGCGTGATTTGTGTGTGTATGTATATTACTTTCTCGTAGAAATCTGGTGCGAATCGTCATATCTGTCTTTCCGCTGCTTTCTTAGCCCATTCGTTAGACTATTCACTCACGAGAAGAGGCAGACAAGATCTAGGATGTCACAATTAAGGATGACGAGTTTTCTTGAGTATGGAATTCGTTGTCTTGGCTTGGGGTGCTTAGGAAGAATTTCGGTGAGTGTCAGATAGACTTTCTCTGGGTGTCTCAGAAACTGATACTGCGAACTGTAGGATGGTAAGAGTTTCTACAGCTCTGCGATCGTGTCCTGATTTTTGAATTTCCGCTGGTAAGCGCTCAATATCCGTTTGAGACGAGGGTTTTCAAGTATCCAGACGCGCCTCAGGTCTCGGTGCACCAGGGCGAAGAACTTCGAAGTTCTTGCGATGGAAGATCGTCGTTAAAACATTCGTGCCAATTGCCTCAGCTGATCCCTCGGATGCTGTCCACTCCATTCACTGACCTATAAAGCTCTCATCGCGCGNTTCCTCGTCGGAAGAATCCAGTATCGCAATATGCGACCTTCACTCGCCTTCCTTGTCGTCGCTGCAGCGAGCGTCGCTCATGCTCATACTCTCGTTCGAGTCCGTGAAATCTTTCTACCTCATTCTCGGCGATCCACGACTGACATGTTTGGTTTGGCGTATAGAGCGTCTACGTAAACGGCGTGGACCAAGGAACCAACTATGGCATCCGCCCACCGGCAATGAACGGCCCTCCACGCGCAGGCGAACCACCCTTCATCGACGGCTCGGACTCCGGTACGGGTTCCTGGCCCATCAAGGACCTCACCCTTCCCGACCTGCAGTGCAACATCCATGGCGAGCTCCCCGCACCCGACACGATCCGCGTCGTCCCTGGGGATATTGTATCTTTCGAATGGGGACATCGCTCGAGGACGTCGAGCGATGGGATTATCGAGGCGTCGCACAAGGGTGCGATTACGGTGTACATTGCTCAGGCTCCTGGAGGGAAGAGGGATAGCTGGGTTAAGATTTTCCAGGAGGGAGAGTATGCTCCGGGTCAGTGGGCCGTTGCACCCAAGCTTATCAATAATAGAGGTGTGCATTCGGTTAGGGTGCCGAATGGATTGAAACCGGGATAGTGAGTTGGGATTTTGCTTATATGTGGACTTTGTTACTTATGTGTTCCTTCGTAGCTACCTGTTGAGACCCGAGTTGATTACGCTGCACGAGGCCGACGTCGCATATACCGCCAACCCGGTTCGTGGTGTTCAGATTTATACAGAGTGTGTGCAGATTTTGGTTGGTGGGAACGGGACGGTCTCGTTGCCTCCTGGAGTTGCTTTCCCTGGTGGTGAGCGAGCCACAATTCTACTCATGGTTGTCCTTCTTACGCGCCCTCATTCTTTTTTCATTGAATCTCCAGCCTACAGCTATTCGGACCCTGGCATTGTTTATAACTGTACGTACACTCCTTCTCGAACAACCTTATCCAAATACCTGGAAGGCTGATGGCGACTGAATAGTGTATAACACTCCTGCTGGCGGCTCCTATAGGATTCCGGGTCCAACTGTTTGGTCTGGCGCCGCACCAGCGGTGACGAATCCACCTCTCGGAACGAAAAAGGGTCCCTTGACCTACACTCGGTGGAACACCTGGGTGGGTACAGATAGGACTGTGACCGCGACGGGTGCTGGTGGATTGACCAGGACAAAATACAACCCTGTCTGGCCGAGTGCGTGTACCTTTCGATTTCTTCTGTTCGACGAGGGTTTGACTAATTCGATGTGAATCGTATTCACCCAGCTCAATCTGTATGGCGGGTTCAAGACGCGCAAGGTTAGTCTGTTTCCGTCTTATCGATCTGTTTTGGGTGTTTAATTATGTCGTTAGCACCCGCTGCTACCCCTGCCGTTACGCCTGCTCCAACGGCGGTCTGACGGGACCTTATTCTTTGTATCTGGACGATGGCCTTTGTCGCATCCCTGTATCAGTTCATCTCTCGAATCAAAGGAATCATACTTCTATACGATCAAGAGAACCAAGACCCCTGAAAAACACACGACATGGGTAGGAGCACTGCCTTCAACGCGACATGATTCCACAACGCGTTCGATTGTCACGGAAAAATCAACTCAAATGTCCTGTAGTGCCCAATGGATAAGAAGCAAAGTTCAAAGACGGTGACGCCACTGATGTTGTGTATCAAAAGTATGATTTAACGGGTCGTAATTTAGCCATTGTATGAGGCAAGGCCCCAATTAGATTCGTGTGTTATGTCTTTGGTATCAAAGGATCCGTGATGCCGTGAAAGCCTATCATTGATGCAGAGGCGATTAGTTGGATCAACAACAGTGAGGGACGGCTAGGTAAGGCTACCTTCTCAGCCTACCGCTCAGATACCAAGTAGATATACGTTCTAGCCTCTGGCCTGTCTGCGAGGAATTGAATCAGCTATTTTTATCGGTACATTCCACTCAATGAGGTTTAGGGTGTAACATAACTCGTTAACAAAGGGGAGCCTTGCAGAAGCCTTGCAGTCGATCATCGATCTGCCAAAGCAAATCAGGACCTCCCTGAGAATCTGGTGGTGAAACCCTAACACCAAGTTCCTAAATCCAGGAAAGCTGGGCGTTCAGGTACCTATCTTCCTCCACCACAGCAGCAGTGCCTGGACTGCTGTCAATGTTTTCCATCACCAAACTGATGTTGGAATGGCATTTCATTGATTTCTGGATTGCACAGGTTCTACCTCAGCTGCGCAAATGGAAGCCTGAGCGTGGAAGCTGGGATATAAATCGAAGTCCTTTTTTGAACCTTTGGATCCGTTAACCAACGTCAAGGGTCATGTCAAACGACTTATACAGGGAACAAAGGCTGCTTATTGGTGCTCGAGCCATCTATGCAAACTACACCATATCCATGGTCGAAGTTGGTACGTATTCTCAGTAACGTACTCCCACTATTTCCAATCTGCTTGGCCCATTGCAATCCTGCTGACTTTGACTAGGCATCCACATCTTTATGGCGGTGTATGGCCTGTCTGTCTTCATGGAGACTCCTCAGCACCTCCGGAAGGGTCGCAGGCGATACATTATCATTAGCTTCTTGATAACAACTCTACGCGCGCTCACTGGCTCCCTTGACATGGCGTGGCACTTCCAACAGCTCTTCGCTGCGACCTCCACGATCGAGTACTATCAGCTAATGATGAAGAATTGGCGTGTCTGGTACCGGATTTTGAGCGATGTGTCCATGAATGTCGTCGTTCTCATAGGGGAAGCATTGCTTGTCAGTAATTACACTACTGCCATAACTCAATCCTCACTCACTTCTGTCGATAGGTCTACCGTTGCTGGATAATTTGTGTCGGGTATCGGTGGGTGGCAATTCTTCCTGCTTGCACTTGCATTGCAGCATTTGGTGCGTGCTCTCTCGACATTGCCTGGCAATAACTGACCCATTATATTTTCGTGTTTACAGTTTCGCTTGCGACACTGTGGAGAGATACAGATCAAGCTGCCTCCAGCACCCCGGCTGCGACGGCATCACAGTTGCTCACTGTATCGACGAACATAATTGTCACCAGCCTCATTATCTTTCATCTCATCCGAGTACGTCGTAACCTTGCCAAGGTCTTACCATCGACCGAAACCGCACGACTTTACACAGGGGTAGTAGCAATTCTCATAGAATCCGCTTTTCCCCTCTGCGTTTTGGGCATTATCGCAGCGGCCTTCGAGCAAAGCCAAGATACTGCGCCTGCGACCCTGGGATTCACCGTTTCCTTCTATCTCTTTACGGGCCTTTTCTACTCTTTTTGCGTGAGTCATTCCTTTATGAATTCTCGTCATTCTTAGTGACCGCTTTCCTCTAGGCCCTATCTCCTCATATGATCATATTCCGGGTTACGACAGGTCGGTCATGGGTGACATTCCCAACTTCGAGAGATAGCGCCGCGTCGAACCCAATCAATTTTGCACACCACACCGCCGAATCTTCCTTTTTGCGAACTATACCTGTTCAGGAGTCATCCCTAGACGACGAAGAGTCTGACAGAACCCAGTCTGCGAGAGAGCCTGTCGCAGAGAAGGTTTAGAGGAGGCTTGAGACAAAGAAGGGAAGCTAGAATCTCTCCTACTTTAGATGTCGCTCCCTTCAGAATTCTTTATATCATGTTTTGCTTGGCCCGATGAATCAAGAATTTGGCTTATTCGCGACAAACCCTACGTCTTCGTTTCTTTCAGCGTTCACTTGGTTTCTTTTTTAAATTTTTACGATTGTCGCTGACACACGCCGGCCGTCACCTGATCCACAGACATGTCTGTCGTCGTGAACGCATCGACTCTTGCTCATGAACCTCCTTACAGCGCAAGAAATTGAAGAGCAAACCCCACTATTCTGCCCACCTCAAATCTAGCGTCACAGGCAGGGACCCTCTCCCTCAGAAAGGCAAAGAGAACCCGAGCATCGACAAGAGCCCTAACAGTCGAGCTGCCCTGAGCCTCGTTGATGCCCTCCGAACCGTCACATACAAGGAGGGTGGTCGACACACGGTCGTCGCGATATAGCCATGACTGCAAGCAAAGAAGAGGGACATTATACGGCTAACCTACGCGTGAACTCGGCCTCGGCCTCGACTTCGAGTAAGCACGTTGTTACTTGGAGTTTATTCGTGCAAATCGATTTTATTCGGGAATCTCCTTGCCTTGACTGTGCACCCATGACAGGCCTATCAGATCGTTAGTCTCACCTCAGGGTGAGCCAGACGGCCAGCTTGAAATCTAGGGTTTTGTTTTCAAAGTTCGGACTCGGCGATGCAAGAAGTTTGTTTGCTGGATCCGTCACCGGAACCGAGCTTTCACCAAGGTGCAAGGCTTGAGCGAGCGATAACCATCCGAAGAGTGCACCTGCCAAATGTATGACTTACTAGGATACTCACTTGATGAAGCTTTATGCATTGAGGCCAGAGCTTCGGCTGGTCTCAGAACGTCGGCAAGACTTTTGAGCGAATCACCTCGGAATTCCTCAGGACAAGCTCTGGCCACTGGGAACTCAAGCCATCAAGTGCTTCCTCAATTAACGGCATCGACAAGTTATGCAGCTGCTTTCAATCACGCATGTAGAAGTGACGATCGATCCAGCTACTAACTATCGCTACTCGTGATCACCGTATTCCTATCCCCATGACGAGTGTCATTTTCCAAAGCCATACGATTTGTCCGCCACTGGCCTTCAACTGTTCGAAGCGAAAACGAAAACTCCACGGCGACTGATTCTTGCGGCTGGTTCTTGCTCGATGTACCGCAAGAAGTCGGGGGTGGGGCTTATTACACGGAGAGCACCAGTAGAGCAGCAGTATCCTCAAAGAAGCTTGACGGCACCAAACATTGGTCGGCGGAGGTCACTCTAAGATTGAAGGAGATGATATGGGACGGTGAAACCCCTGGTTCAGAGAGTAAAATTGGGTGATGAAGGTTGAGCAATGGCTCCAGATTAACCGGCACAAACTCGTATAGCTCGTACAGGTACAGTTCGCTGGCGCAGGTCTTTGCGTTTCCTTTGGTGATACAAGGTGCGATATCGCGTTTCCCGTTAGAGTTGTCAAACGACGTTGAGGTAGGGCATCTCCGTGTGGACAGTCGACCGCGCTAATCCGGTGGCCTAGTAAAAACCCTTAAATCGAGGGTCCAGCTCGCTCCATGAACCGCTACAAATGACGTCTGTCTTGAAGTTGGGAGACGCAGCGGGTGGAATGCAAATCATGTCGAGGATAGATGTAATGAGCGTTGATTCGATACCGAGATCTAGCTTCTCCAGTCTGGGGAGGTGAGCGATATCGACTTCTGGGAGGGTGTAAACGTGATTATAGTTCTGTACCACTCCCGAAAGGTGGAGGGCCACGAGGCGGCTAGCATGTGGGGCTAAAGCGGCCTGGAGACGCGGTATGGTGACAAATGTTCGAAAATCGCTCCAAGAGCTGAGACGTAGGGACAGAAATTCGCCTTGAAAAACGTGCTATTCCAAGGAAAGTCAACATGCTCCGAGTTGTCCACTTGAATTCCTTCAGCTCTCGGAGACTCAACATTCTGCCGGCGAATATTGAGTCTGGAATCGTGCGGTTTGAATCCGTGTGCAGATGCAGGGATTCCAGTATGCCCGCACGACCTTCGAGGCGATTAAGGAGAGTTTCGATCTAGGCCAGGAGAGTCAGGGATTGCGGCCGAGAGGTCAGACCGGAGATCAATGCGTAGACTGGCTGGTAAGTCGAAATCGCGCCAGCCTCGTCGATTCAGTCATACGTGTTATTTCAAGGGGGAAAGGGCCCGCCCTTCCAAGTTAAGCCTCGAAGAAGTTCAATGGAGACGACGTGAACCTCGAAACGCGAATCGTTTGCCAGAGCTGAGGATATTCGATCGCAACTGCGTGCCATTGTTGAGATACGAGAGCAACATGCGTCCACCTCGAGTAATCTTCGGCGTCTCATGAATTGACCTTCGTCTCTACTTCGCAGATAGATCGATAGGTGCCAAAGATGAGGCGCAAAACATTGGAGGGGAAGCCGCTGATATCGCAGACATGAGGTATTTCGGAGGCCATAGTATTAGCAGTTCTAAGCCACAATCCTTAGTGTCAGCGGCGGAATGAAGCAGGCGACCTAACCTGAAACGAAGATCTCTTTTCTTTTGTCAAGGATCAAAAGTGGTGGTGGTAGACTACGGAGTGAAAGCCTTAAGCTCGGCTCCGAAAACGAGTCCGGCTTAAATCATTGCCATTTGATTGCGAAGGTTGCGACAAGCAAAGATTGCCCATCATCTTCGCAAATGGGCCAGTGTTGACTTGATGAAGGCCCGGTTTCCACTGGAGCTTTCTTTTGTAGGTTTCGGTGTGGTGAAGAATTACGTATCGATGAAATCAATGTGAGAGGACTCGCAGAGCTTGTCTCGAGCTGTACGCAAAACATGACGCATTGCTCTGCTCGGCTTCCTTGATTTCGCCAACGCCGTCGATAATTTAGAGCTCGGTCCGCTTGCGAAGCTCTCTATCACACACGTGGCAGCAACAAAAGAGATATTGCGTTTCTTAAAGCGAATACGGGGAGAGTCGAATATAAGATGCAAGAAAGAAGACCGAGATTGATGCCTCATATGGATTAATACAGAAATATGAGGGCTATCACCTCACTCGACGACGACATGGGTATCCAAGTCAATAGGCGTGCAATCGGACCGGCCATCAATTAGGTGAAGCTTCATGCCCGACTGACCCCAATAGGCGGTCGGTTCTGTATGAGGGGGCGTCTACAGCAGAACGGAAAATATAATTTCAAGTGTGACTTGACCATCCGCACATCCGCACTCAGATGGACGAAGAAAAACATTGAAAAACGACACGTTGATATCAGAAAGACACGCCACACTCCAAGAGCTCCTGTATTCGAGACAATGGGTGGAGGCACGGCAAGAAAAGTGGAGGATCGTACCCTGCACCTTGTGGCGTGGCGGCGGGGTGGAAGAGGGCGTCATCTTGGGAGGATCCAGAACTGGCAAGAAGCGCACATCCAATTCAATGCTTACCGCATGATTCCTGGGGGATTATCAGATAAGATTGACAGAAGCGGCGTTCTGGAGCATGCCAAGGGGAGTCTGTCACACAGGATTAGGCTGAACCCTGAGCACCGACTTCCAGCCTGGAGCCTATTGACACAATATTTGGGGTCTGTCACGTCCGAAAAATCCGACAGAAACTCAATTTCACTCCCAGACATGGAAGCAGCACCCCAGTTACAGTGACCGGGGCGCGCCACGAAAGATCCGAGGTTGACATTTTTATCAGATAAGATGGTGATTGGTCCACGAGAAGTTGTGGTGGGAACGGAGGCGTGGATCAGAACGACGCTTGCCTTCCAGCAAGTATTTCGCTCATTCGTCGTTATTCTTGGACCAACGCGACATATTTTGACATATAACGCGTGGAGAAAATGGCCAAGCAGATGCTTTCCTCCTCCCTCCCATCCTTATTCGCTTTGCCGTGGACCGAGAGCAAGCAGGGATAGTCGCCGGCAAATCCTATTCGCTTCATGGTGGGCTGCCAGCTATCAGGGACCGCTTCCAACGACCGTATTTGAAGTCGTCAACTCGAAGAAATACCCCAACTGTCCTTTGGAATATATCCAACCATGGCACCTGGTCATCTGCAACATTCCTCGCCCACCACCTCCACCCTACTTCATCTCGTCTTCCGTGCTTGGATTCGACTCGAGCGCCTTCACCCTCGACCATTGACCCTCAACGGTTTGAAGTGGATATTTTTCATTCTCATCGCACTAAACTTCAAGTCATGGCCACTTTTTTACCACTGTGGGTCGTCTCTGCGAAATCTATTCAAGCGGCTACTTACTTCCCTCGAGTCCGGCTGAGCCGTCCTGTGTTCCGCTTCAAGTTTCGTGACTGGTGGCACGCGCTCCGAGTGTTACTCAGCCCGAGATTAGTTGGACAGCGGATCGAAGATCGGTGGCTCGACTCTATGCCGCTAGTCGGAACGAATCCATTCGACTATCGAGATGTCTATCGTACACGAGCGAGTACGTTTGTCCATCACTTACTAGTTCTGGAACTGATCGAGATTTATCTTTTAGCATTCGACGAGTGCGATTATAATGTCCATCTGAGCAACTCAAGTTACTCCAAAGTTCGTCAATCTTCCCATCCCCTCGCTTCCTTCCCGCTCATTCGAGGATATTTCAGGTGCTTGATATCGCCCGCTGTGAAACCGTTACTCGCCTGTTCCCACTCTTCTTCCGGTGTGGTGCTGGGATGGCCCTAGGAGGTGGGTACAGTTATCTCGTCACAAAGTACGATTTTCACTCAATTCTTTTCACTTAGCTTCACACTTTCACTTCATACGTGAGATTCCGGCTTTCGGTAAGTTTGAAATCCGGACATCGATTGGGAGCTGGGATCAGAAATGGGTGAGCTTCGTACTCGGGGCATGTCCGATCGTTGTTAACGCTTCACTCCAGATATACCTCGTCTCCAAATTCGTATCACAATCCCAAAGATCCAAGCCTTCGCGTGTCCCCCCTCGTCAGGCGACGCAACGCAGTAACGGAACCCGCTCTTCACATTCCGACTCCGACTCTGATTCTGGATATGGAAGTTCGACGAGTTCCACACCAGACATATCATCACCCCCCTCTCCACAAGCTTCGCCTTCGTTCTTCTACGAGTCGGACGGATCGTTGGTCCACACCGTCGTCGTCACCCAACTCTGCTTTAAGGCAGGCCGAATCACCATCCCACCATCCGTTGTTCTTTCGTCCAATGGCTATTGCCAGCCTATCCTATCCAAGGGTCCATCAGTTTTGCCATATCACCTTCCTTCTGCGTCGAGCTCGCCTCGGTCTTCACCATCACCGACTGACTATCCCCGCCACTGGCCCCAAGTCAAACGAATTGCCTCTCCGCTACATGGCGGGTCCCTCAAAAAACTGTTCACCTTCTACAGTGGCGAATGGCGTAATGTCCCAGAGCGCGAGCAGTGGTGGGAGAGTGCACTTGGGGGATATGTTGAGGTGCGGCGGTCGGCTGCGTTGGCCCAATTGGGCCGGCTGAAGGAGGGGCTAGAGAGTGCGCGATGTTTGACGTGAAGGACTAGCTGTTATCTGCATCCTCCTCGATGTTAGTATCGACAACAAAAGTCGGACCTCAACGCGTTCGAGAAATACCCTTTCCAACGGGTTCACGTTCGTTCGTGATCAAAAAGATGAGCATGGCGATATTCGTGCCGAATGCGTCTGACTGGACGAATGGAAGGACGAATGGAAGGTCCCTAGTTCTGTGGCGTTAAAATCGAAGGCGAAATCAAACCAACAGAAACAGTTGATGGACTAGAGCAATCATGTATTATAGTATGTTTAGGGAAATAACATATTGAGAACAAGGTTGATGTGCGAGATGGGTCTCTAAATAAAGGGAGTCTCGCGAGAAACCCATTACGTAGGCTGGAAACAAAAGAGCCACTAGTGGGATCGAACACCACTCCCAAACAGCAAGCCTGGTTTACTTCGACGAGCACCTCATGCCACTTGCCAGGACGCAAGAGGATAAGCGCCCTCCGCCAGATCCAGATATTGGGAACGAAATGAACGACGAAGCCCGTAGAAAATCGTTCGGTAGGTAAATTTAAAATGCCGAATAAAGAAAAAAACGTGCGGCAGCTTGAAAACAAAAAGAACCGTTGGTGAGGATCGAACTCACAACCTTTGCCTCATGCTAAAGCATAGGAAAGCAACGCACTACCATTGTGCTACAACGGCGACAGCGGTCCGTCGTAGTCGTTTTCCGCAGGTGCCGCCTCCTTCGCCTCGTTATGTCGTATAGGGGACGGCGCTTGTATTTTTCCCGCGCGCCCTCTCTTCTGCCTCTTTCTGACTATAAGAGAGGCACCAAGGTGGACCTCTGGTGGCTCGTAACGCCACCATGATCCCCCGACTTCATTTGGCTGTCAAGTTCTGCCCGTAGCCTTGAATCGTGGTTCTCGCTCAGGCAGAAAGTCGTTGAGTGGGCCGCTGAAGTTCGCTCAATCGCCCTTGTTCCTCATAGTTTGTTTACAATAGCGCTAATCGCTATATGTACTTCAATACTTACGTTTTGCTTGCCCAGCTGCCAGCTCGTTGATCCAGCGGGCGCTAGGAACAATTTAAATCTTCAATTGCCACATCTATCTGTCACGTCTGGCGACTTCTCGTAAGATGAAGGTATGCAAACCTAAAATAGGTTATAGTGCCTGAAGACGGTGAACGTGACCTTGCGGGCCTCTATTCCCTTTTGCTCCTTCGCGTCAGGCATGTTCTGGACTACCATTAAGCTAGCTCTCTGCGTTCTACTTGTCATTTTTCTCGGAACGAGTGTAGAGGCCTCTCCCGCACAGCATAACGCCCTGCGATACGCACCCAAGTCCGAGGCACGCGACTCAAGCTGTAACCTGACGACGAACGGGTCATTAGTGAACGACTCCTTCGGTTTGTATGTAAGGACGCTTGGGAGGTATCATTACAAAGAGCTTATGGAGAGGAAAGGGTTGAGATTATATCATATCATAGAAAGGGCACATATGAACGAAGGTCCGAGCAACTATGGGCCACTAATTTTGTCATGGATGTGAGACAGTGGCATGAGTGCAAGTAACACACCAGAGAAGGCGTATGTGTGCATTCTAGTATCTCAATTGTTGGCCAGCTTGGAGAAGAAAATGGAGCTCGAGAGTCCCTCGTCCAGCGCAAGTCCGAAATTTTCCAACAGACCTACGCGATGAGGAGAAGGTCAAAGAGCTGATCAGTCAGCCGCGAGCTTCGCTGGAAAAGGGCATACATAAATAACGATACAGGCTTGTACCTACAAAAAGGGAGATCAGAACCAATAGAGAATGCACCCGCCACGTCCCTGCTGTTGAGATTTGTCACTATCTCAATGTCCCAAGTCCAAAACACCGTTCATCGGACTGAGACGGGCGAAAATATCGATGTTCCGAGAATAGCAGGACTCTGTTGATTCTGCATGCAGAAAGTTGAGACACATGAACATGCGTGGCTTGAGTGCGGGAGCAACATGAACCAGTTCAAACCCGCCGAGATTTTTGGACTAAAATGAGAGAATCCATTTCATCTCACCCTCGTGAGCCCGATGCCTTTGTGTCGTTAATCAACGGCTTACAGAAGATAGTGGCCAACAGAACAACAATAAGGCTTGTGCTGAATTCGCATATCAGACACTCAGCCTGTGCAACATTGTTCCAATGTATAAACCCCCAGTTGAGCTGGTTTTGTTCGAGAGGAGCAATGGGTGAAGTTGGAGTTTTTTCTTCTATCTGAGAATGCACATCTTTCGGGCCTGAAGCATGCGCAACAGTTTAAGAGTGTATTGTAGAATACGGAGCTGGGGATCTTACTGTAGAACACTTGCACTATAGCTTAAAAGCCCACGATACCGGCGTTCATGAACTGGACCCAGGCCGTTTAATGACTATGACTATGATTATGATCGTGGATGGCCAGGGAGTAAACTCGAACGGAGGATAACTTGTGCTTTGATCGAGCACTCCACAAATTCAATTGATAGAGATACGGCGTGAGGACGACTCGCCGGTAAATCGGCCACCGATGGATCGCGACGTAAAGACGACATCGGGCCCAGTGTCAGGGACCGGAAAGCGACTTGAGCGGCCGAGACGGTTGAGGTTAAGCAATATTCGGTAACCCTAAATGTATGAATTGAAGCCGGTGGTAAGCACATGGAATGTTAAGGAATGGGAAGATGTGGGTGCGTACGCAAAATGTAAATGCAGGACTTATCCAGCTAGTAAGTCGTTCAACAATTGAGTACGGATCGATGACGCTAATGGATGTGCACATACCCATATATGACCTGGGCATATCCTGGGGGGCCAAATACAAAAATAAGCACTTCTCCAAACATGATCGCTAGAAATAATAGCAGTGAGTCTGTCGTAAATTTAGAGCAAATATTAAATAGAATGCACCGAAAAGTAGAAAGAATGCCCATGTCCCATCACGCATTAGAAGTTGGAGGATGGGTACATCTCCCCATCCTTCTGTGACTGTTTTAAGGAACTTCCACACTGTGAGCCCAAACAAGATGGCTTGGAAGGCAATTGGTGCACTCCTACACGGTATATATTGATGTTTAGAAGCAAGTCTCCGAGAGATTGATGTGGGGAGATACCTACGTGCCGATCAACAAAATTTTGGAAACCCGAGTTATGGTACATAGGCTGTCGTACCCGGCGAGCTTTGGCAGTCCCAGTATCCCGACACTCATTGCAACCACCTCTACAAGATATAGAGCACCGACCAGAGATCGAACAACTCGGTTTCCAGGGTACAAAGCAAAGACTACCAGGTTAGGATTATCAATGAGGTGTGCGCGAGATACAGAAGAGGGAATGCGCCACTCACTTCGAAGGATAAGGACATAGTCAACCGCAGAGATGATGAGCACTGTTGCTAAACTTTGGTAGACGTTCCAAATGTAACACTCGTGCGTCGTATATGTAAACCTAAGTAATGGGTTACCAGCTAAGAGGCCAGATCTGTGCACAAGTTAGAACGTTGAAGTACGACAGGCAAAGCGATGACGTACATCTGAAAAAGTACCGAGAAGTATCGTATGAAGAAGAACATGAACTTCGGAATACTCCATGAAATGCTAGTGAACGCATTAAGTGCGAAGAATACGACAACCATTGAAGGGGACTCACGGCCATATCACTGCAACCTAAACCAGATCTCAGTTAGATTATCCTCGGCAAAGAAATCAACTACCTCTTCGTGCAGAGTCAAAAGGAAGTCGTAAGTGAGGAAGGCCAAGGCAGCAGCTGAAGCCCTTGAATTAGGACGATTTTGCACCAAAGAGGTTAGAAACTCACTGCGGCTGTACCCGGCAACGTCACCAAGATAAAGGTCAACCGACATGTTCTGTGCCTACGTCTAATCAGAACCAGAGGCAATTTCTCTAGTCCTCGAACACTACTCTTACCATTCGATCTAGGGGAAGACGTGAATGAGGGAAAGAAAGTAGTAACAAGAGCCAGTGAGCAAGAAGCTCAAGCAATGCCTCATGGTGCAGGGGAGGCACCCGAAACTCGGAACCCGAATGATTATGCCACAGCACATTAGGCCCCTGGATGTTCATTTTAACTCAACGCGCCATCAGGAGGCGCTTCGGGTGTAAAAAATTCATTGCGGGATCACCTCGCACGATACTGTATTTCATGCAGGGTAAGGACGTTTCGGTTAATCGACAAAATCCACGTTTTGCTTCGTCTCTTTTGCTGCGAGCACATGGTCGTTACCTCACATCACTCTTCTGATCCCTGACTCGTGTTTAACCCTGACTCGTGCTAAGGGATAAGAGAGCGAGAAATGTCGGGTCAAAAACCCCAGAGTCATAAGGCTGACATCACCTCTGCGGCTGTGAGCCCGACTCGAGGCTGAATGTACGCCGGAGCGCACGGACGGCTTCTCGAGCTTTGACAAGCTTCATCTCGCAACTCGGTAAGACACATCTAACTTATATTCGAGACAGTCTCCCTTGGGTTCAACCTCGTAGCGCAGGTATCAAAAAATGAATGAATGAAAGGACGGTAGCATAGGAGTTATAAGCTCACTCATAATAGCCAACCGTTCCGAACCTCCATTGGATCAGACAGTTGCGCGCCTCGTTCAAGAATCTACCCTTTGGTCCATTGAATTTACAGAACACCGGTTTGATGGGGAAGCAGATCCGCCGTTTGCCGTTTGGTGTTCGTGATTCCCGGCTACCTCGCTCCCCACAGCAACCTTTCAGGGGTGCTAAGAGGTATTGGATTCAGTGGTTCACTTCATATGGAACGCACCAGGTATGCTGCTGGTCCCGTGACAGGGGTTGGGAGTCGACGGGCATGCACTAAACAAAGCCAAATCAAAAACCTGCAACACCGTTTGGCGAAGTTCGACGCCAGTAGACAACTCTTTCAATTGCCCGTAAAGGGATATAAATGCGGATGCAGCAGACTCTCAATATAAGAGACGAATTCCCAAAGTAAGAACTTACAGAGGCATTCTTCTCCTTGCCCTTATGTAAGATAGTTGAAGCCTTTACCAATATTTGAACCAGATCAACAAGCCTGTAAGTGGAAGCAGCCATGTGCATTCAGCAATGTAATCTAGCCTGTCAGAGAGACTTCAGAATGGCGAACGAAACTACAAGCCACAAACGCCGTTCGCCGAACTTGGCTCCCCATGAATCAGGTGTCCTCCTGCTCATCCAGTTAGTGATTGCATCGATTAATTCAACACAACAGACATCCCGAGTTTGGCTCAGAAGGTGGAGAGGAGGCGCTTCCAATGAAGATACAATACACGAGACAGTCTGTCGGATAAGGAGCTCGTTCCCGAAAACGCCATTGAGAGGTTGAACACCGTGGATGGCCAGGGAGTAGACTTGGAAGGATGGTATTGACCTGTGTTTTTATCGAGCTCGCCACAAGGTCAACTGATAGAGAGAGACGGCTTTAGAATGACTCGTCGGTGAATCGGCCACCGATGGATTGCGATGTAAAAATGGCATCGGGGCCAGTGTCGGGGACCGGGAATCGACTTGAGCGGCCGAGACGGTTGAGGTTAAGCAATATTCGGTAACCCTAAACGTGTGAATTGAAGCCGGTGGTAAGCGCATGGAATGTTAAGGACTGGGAAGATGTGGGTGCGCACGCAAAATGTAAATGCAGGACTTATCCAGCTAGTAAGTCGTTCAACAGCTGTGTGCGGGTCAATGACAATGATGCATGTGTACATACCCATATGTGACCTGGACATATCCTGGAGGGCCGAATATAAGAAGAATCACTTCTCCAAACATGATCGCTGCAGATGGGAGCAATGAGTCTGTCGCAATGTAGAACGGATATTAAATAGAATGCACCAAAAAGTAGAAAGAACGCCCATGTCCCATCACGCATTAGAAGTTGGAGGATGGGTACATCTCCCCATCCTTCTTTGACCGCTTTAAAGAACTTCCACACTGTGAGCCCGAACAGGACGCCTTGGAAAGCAATTGGTGCACTCCTAAACGGTAGAAATTGATATCAAGGCAATAATCAGAGAGATTGATATAGGGAGATACGTACATGCCGATCAACAAAATTTTGGAAACCCGAGTTATGGTACAAAGGCTGTCGTATCCGGCGACCTTTGGCAGCCCCAGTATCCCGACGATCATTGCAACCACCTCTACAAAATAAAGAACTCCGACCAGAGATCGAATCCCTCGCTTTCCGGGGTACAAAGCAAAGACTACCAGGTTGGGATTACCAATAAGGTGTGCGCAAGATACAGAGGAGGGAATGCGCCACTCACTTCGAAGGATAAGGACATAGTCAACCGTAGAGACGATGAGAAGTGTTGCTACACTTCGGTAAACGTCCCAAATGTAACACTCGTGCGTTGTATATGCAAACCTCAGCAACGGGTTACCGGCCAAGAGGGTAGATCTGTGGTCACGTTAGAACGCTGAAGCATCACAGGCAAAGCCATGGCGTACATCTGAAAAATTACCGAGAAGTATCGTATGAAGAAGAACATGAACTTCGGAATACTCCATGTAATGCTATTGAACACATTGAGTGCGATGAATACGACAGCCATTGAAAGGGACTCACGGCCATATCACTGCAACCTAAACCAGATCTCAGCTAGATCGTCCTCAGCAAAGAAATGATGTCTAACTACCTCTTCGTGCAGAGTCAAAAGGAAGTCGTAGGTGAGGAAGGTCAAAGCAGCAGCTGAACCTCTTGAATTAGGACAACTTCGCACCAAAGCGGCGAGAGGCTCACTGCGGCTGTACCCGGCAACGTCACCAAGATAAAGGTCACCCGGCATCTCCTGTGCCTGGCATCCAATCAGAACCAGAGGCAATTTCTCGAGTCCTAATACACTGCTCTTACCATTCGACCCGGTAGAAGACGTGAATGAGGGAAAGAAAGCAGTCCCAGAAGCCGGTGACCAAGAAGTTCAAGCAGTGCCTCATGGTACGGGGGAGGCACACCTGAGTTTCAGAACCGAAATGATTATTCCACGGCACGTCAGGCCCCTGGATATGTATTAGAATTCAGCGCGCTCTCAGCAAGCGTTCTTGGTGTAACAGATCCATCGCGGAACCGCCTCGCATGATGCTGTATCTCATGCAGGACGTTTCGCATAATTAATTGAATGGTTCATTTGGTATCAAAGTCCATGTTTTCCCTCATCTCGTTTGCTGCGACATCACATGGTCGTTATCTCACATCATGTTTCTGATTCCTGACTCGTGCTTGTTATCTACGTCTTCGTTGTGGAGGCAGAGGGATCGAACCACTGCTGCTCGAAGATCGCCAATCCTCCACTGAACTTGGATAAAAATTGCTTTAAACGAGCAGCGCAAACAGCCGGTGTCTGGGTATGCCAGCAAGGGTCATTATTCCGTAAAGAGGAGAGCTTGGTGGGCAGGCTGACATCGCCTCTGCAATTGTGCAGCTTGATAGCCAACAGACTTCGGTCTGAATAGACGCGAGAGTAGCTTCATCTCGCAGCTCGGCATGGCATATCCAGCGTATATTTGAACCAGTCTCCCTTTGGTTCGATCTCAGAGCGTGGTAGGTNCTTAGAAAATGAATAAATGAAGGGACGGTGGTACAGGAATGGGGAAACAGGACAGGCAAAACACCGCATGGACACCGCGATTGCTCAAATTCCCTGCCCGGGACTCGCAAGGAAACGCCCCACGCAAAATGCACGCCAATCATCACAAGATCGCATATTCTGCACATAGAGCTAGTTCAGGGAAGCGAAGGGTAATGAATGCTTAAGCTGGTGAAAGATGACAAAGGAGGCTATCCCGGAGTTTGCGGGGAGTCGTCGGGGAGTCGTCATGAAGATTGTCGATATGTCAAATAACGGTAGAGACGTGCAGGATGTATTCTTTTGTCCCGTCAGGGAAGATCTTTCCTGGTCACTTATCTCCTCCATTTGACTTTCCGTGACCGTCAATAGTCACCGCGGTACGAGGTAAAATTGACTCTCACGCTCAAAAATCGTCCCAAAAAGGAACGTCTGGAGACGAGACAAGGAAGGATTGGAGACGAGGATGCAAATCTGAGCTTTTTCCTGATCCCCAGCGTCATGCCTCTCCATCACTACTCCTGATCTGAGTTGGTACATTCGTCGAGCCCGTCCATGATGACCTACCGGTTCCGCACATCCTCTAACTCCTCGAGAGCTTTGAAAGGAGCCTCCAGGCAGAATCATCGGATTCCGCTTAACGACATTCTGGATCAGGGGTTCTGGATCAGGGGATGGACACGGCGAGCTGGCAAGCGATGCGATGGTGCTGTCAATGGTGGGGCGTGCGGCGGGTGGGCTGGGGACATCCTCTAGGAATGGAACGTGGCTCCAGGAAGACTGAAATCAAAACCCTCCACCTCCTCCAGCATCCGGTCCGAGCGATGGTGTGCGTGTCACTGTAAGTTAGTCACGGTCTCGCCGCGCCCGGCAGGCGCATGGACCCCCATGATCGGCTCGTCATCCCTGATTCGGACCACAGTAGCGGCGGTTTATTTTCTTCTTGAATCTGCGATGGTAGTGGTAACTGTGAATGAATCGTGACATGAAGAGCCGGGAGATTTTTGCCCGATGATGGCAGTCGGCGTGGCTGTACAATCCGCGAGAAAGCATTAGCAATTAGTCACTGATGCCTTGCTTTGACCGCAACCAAAACCATGTGTACTCGTTTCCTCGCACCTGATCGACCCACACACACACTACAGGCGGCGCATCGATCGAACCTTGTGCCAACATAAGAAATAGAATTGGGAAGGCAGCCAAGTACCCGATATCATTGATTCTCTGCAAGAGGCCTTGTTCACTGACAAAGGACGCATAGTTATAATGATCCTCCCATTGTACTTTGATGAACAAGCATATTTCGCGGCCAGGACGTGGCGCTCAAAGCCACCGTACCGTGTACCTATTTAAAGGGTCGTAGAGCTCATCAACTGCATACCTCAATCACCATGGCTGATTTAGACACGCTGATTCCTGAGCGCATAGCTATGCTTGCTCGCAATATGCCTCGCTACCTCTATCTCTCCCCTCATCAGCCAACGAAGGAGAGTCTTGCTCCGTTGCTTCAAGTTGGCTGGGATAGAAAGCAGCAAATGAGGATCGAGGAACTGTTGCGCGAGGGACCGTGGACTAGAGCTCGTCAGGCTGTCCTTGGACCTTCCGTCTCCTTTCTCCCCGCTTCCGGCCCAGCTTCTTGCCCTTCTACTACGACTTGGACGACGGATGGACAGTGGAACGGCATGAATTCCCAGCAATCAGCCGTTTCATACACCCCCCCTCCTCGATTCTCTATGGGAGTGAACCCTCCAACAATGTTTAACGGGGAYTATCAAAGCTATGACCCATCCACAGGATTCTTCGGACATCCATACCTCCCCACTCAAACTCAAACTCAGGGGAAAAAACCCGAAACTAAACCCATGAATGTCAGCGGAAGTGCTAGTGCTCTGGTTCGCTGGACGTTTCTGAGCAACGACGGTACAATTCATGGTGGAGCGTGGACCCGGAGGTGCCTGGGCCAAAATTCGACAGAGACGATGATAACCGAGTTCCTTTCTGCCAAAGTTGGCTTTGATGGAGATGAGCCTGAAAACTCCGTGGCCCCTCCATCTCGAGTGCCTGGAGTGTTGGTCCTTCCACAAGGAGTCTCAGAGACAATGAAGAATTCGAACCAAGGGGCACATGACTCAACAACTCTCAATATAATCGCACCGCACGTTCAGTGGTGGACTGTCCTCCGTCAAAGGTATCCCGAACTATCTGTCACTCCCTCAACACTCTCGGTCCCTCAGGATTTTAACATGGCGTCCGCCTCTTCAACTGCTAGTGCTCGTGCAACCCAAATGATCTCTACGCTCCCCCACGCTCAAAAGTGGGAGATCCACGAGACCGTAAGGTTCCCCGATGTCGAGAGGAGCGATTGGATGTTCTGTCTCCCTAACAGACATGATGACTCGGAGGGGAACACCGAGATGGGTCGAGCGAGCAACGAAACTGCTACCAATGCTGACGCCATTGTTGAGAGCTCGAGGCCTGCTAAAACAACGAGGTTCTTATTGTCTACGCTCCGGGTTCGGCCAACATCAAAAAGTACAGCGTCAACGGAGGGAGAGTGGTACTTTTGGATCTACGAACTTGTACCGCTCACACCTTTGTCCGTGGAGGATAACGGAGGGAAGGTTCCGCCGATTTATGTCTTCCGCGACTTGAATCCCCAAGGCGCAGACAATGATAGATTTGAACTGAAGGCCAGGATCTGGGGATGGACCGATAGAATCGGTGTTGAAGTGAGGTTCGAGTACGCAACCGAGTCACTCTCCACTCCTGGTAGAGGCGAAATGATTGGAGATTGGAAAGAGGAAAAAAGGAAGAGGAGGGAACTAGGCATGTTGCATTGGGTTATATTGAATTTGAAGAGTCAACAATTCGACGTGAATGGGGTTTCGACTTGACTAGCAGACTTTCGGACTTATCTCACCCATAAAGCCAGCGATCCACCGGTACCATACTTGCCTGATGAAATAGCATAACGATTTAGGTCATACTTATACGAATCTAACTATATACACATTACGACCCCGAACCATCTCCACCCGACAACGTCAAAGGTAAATGTAACGTGCAATCGTAAGGCCTATTAACTCGTGGCACCTTTTGAAGCTCAATACGAATTACAGAGGCTCTACGACGATATTCAGTCTGCCCATTCATCTCCTTTACATGTATTTGAAAGGCCTCTAACATCACCGGGGTGACAATGTGCAAAGAATTTGTGCCGAAATCGACAGACTCGAGGGGGAACCCAATTTCTTCGCGTAACCGGGCATTCTTGAGTAGGGTCTGGATAAACCGGACGACGTTCTGATTCTGAGTCTGTAACGTCTCTTTGTCGATTTTAATCACAAGGAATTTCAAGGCAGTGAATTGTCGTGTGGGTGTTCTCGAGGGTTCATTAGTTGTACCGGGTGCGCCATCGTCAATGTCCATGTCAGTTTCGGAAGCCTGCTCCAGCTCGATTGCGACCGAGTCCATTTCTAGGTAATGCGTGAAGTAGGGAACATCGAACCCTTGGATGTCCATCATGGCAAGACGCGGTAGAGATGCAATCTCCTTCCAAAATCTCCTGTCAACCTCCAAACTCGGATACATCGCGGACATGTTCAATGAAATGAGGTGGGAGAGCTCGAACCCCAAGTCGGAGAGACAGAATGGGTGGTGGCGCGACCGCCTCTCATACCGACTAGGCCATTGTGGGCTATGTCCATCTGCCTAATCGAGGTAGAAGTCGATGATTGGTTTGATATTGGAAGGAGTAATCTGGTGAGGCCGGTACCCTGGTGGCCCTTCATCGCCCTGTATCCAACCTCTAATCATGTAAGGCAAAATTGCTTGAGTGATGGAATTTATGGAGTATATCCATAGGTGTGTGAGCTCAAGGGATAGGAAGATCTTGCCTGCGCGATGGAGTGAATGACTGAAGAAATTTGATATTTGAGATCTTCCATGCGACACCGGCGCACGGTACCGTTGACGCTAATGGCTGTAGTCCGTGGAATGTGAATGGATCGAAGGAAGGAAGCGACAGTTGCTGTAGCTCCGGCGACATGAAGGCTTTCCAGGGAAGGGAGCTCAAGCATCGGCTTATTTGTTGGTTGAACTACACGATCGCACTGCGTGAGCACATAGCTGAGGGACAGCACGGTTGTGAGTCGAGCTCCAGGGTAGCAGTTTGTTGTGCAGTCGGGTTAAGGAGAGATTTCCTCCACTTCCTCTATTGGCTACGTGTATTTTGAGTTCGGAGAGTCGTCCGCTTTGGAATAGGGCGGTATCCCAAGGAACCTCCTTGCACTCATCAAGCGTGAGATACTGGAGCTTTGGGACACCGCCTGCAAAAATGTTGGAAGGAATTGGGCATCGTGATCCGACTGTACATGATTCGAGGTGCTCAGCACAATGCGTGAGGTCTTGAAGGAAGGTCCCGACATAATGAGTGTTTCCTCGCAAGTAGAGAAATCGTGTGCGGGGGACAACGTCTGAGATGAGCCGGCAGGTGATCCTCCAGCCCGAGAGGGCGTTTTGATCGTCGTCCAGCTCCTCCTCATCGGTAACGCTAACATCGATCTCCAGTAGTGCAGACTTAGTTCTTTTGAGCTGAATCTGGAAAATTTAAATTGCTTGGGGGGTGAGTTCCGATATTTGGATGGTGCACCATAGCTGGGCGTAGTCGAGTGCAATAGAGCGCCAGGATCGCGATACAAGAGTGATATTCATCCACTCCAAGTCGCCCTCGAGGTTATAAGCACGGCCCCCATACTCGTCTCTACACATGGCCTTGAATATGGCAAAAATGGTGCGCAGAACATCGGGTGGGAGCTCTCCCACTTTACACGGAGTATCCGAGCATCTTGGCGTAATTTTGGCTCCGTTTCATAGAGCTGATGGCTGTGAAACATTGATCGTGAGATCGAGACAACGTGCCAGGCTTACCTTGACCGAACAAAGGACGGTGAGTAGGATGCTGACGAAAGCTCGGTGCGGTGTTTATTGTGACCTAGAAGGAAATTGATGAGCACAATCTGATCTTATCAGACCATTGGCCTGTGCAAATCTGGAGGAACAGGGACCGGTAACGAGATGAAGGAACACATCGCAATCGACCCGAGCCAAAAGGCGAGAGGTTTAGATGAAAGGTCGGAGAGGGAGTAGTCAATTAAGAGGGGTGAGCCAAAAAGGATATAGTTTTGGTAGAGGGCTTAATTGAAGTGGAAAGGAATTGCACGGAAGCTGAACGTAATGTGCTCTGCTACATGAATCCACGTACCTGGCATATCACGAGCGTCGCGCCTAAGCCATGTTTGGGTCGATCTCTTCGGAGTCTAGGACTGAGAAAAGGGAAAGCTGCGTACAGCCGATCAAATAGCAATGATACGCACAGAGCAAATCACCCCGGGCGCTCCGAACAATTGTGAGATACGGACCCACAAGCTCGGGCATTAGAGTACCCACAGTTCGAATTACCCAGCGCGCATGTCCTAGTCTTATCGTGCAATTGGTGCATTTTGCTTTCCGATGTGACTTCAAATAGCTGTCAGGGTCTTAGGACCATTGAAGTTGGGCGAAGCGCCGAAATCGGATAGGTACTTATATAACCCGACACTGAGTCCCTCTCCCAACACCAGAGTCACCAGACTTTCTCTCAGAGATCTCATAAATCTCAACCTTCCGCTTTCTGGTCTCGCAAACTCGCTCACCTATGTCGAATATTGATGTTGCCCATGTGTATCTTGTTGCAGCGCGGGGTCTACATGCGAACGGAAGTATGACGATGGCCGAAGTTGGTGCGATTGTCTTTCTCTCTCATGGATCCGAACCACAGCTCACATTTCCCAAACCTCCGTTAAACCCAGGCATACACGTCTTCATGGCCCTCTATGGCCTATCTATATTCCTCGAGACACCACCTGAGCTCCGCAAAGGCCGCGCTAAATATATTTTTATCAGCTTTCTGATCACCTTCCTAACCATTCTCACCGCATCGCTTGACTGTGCATGGAATCTCCGAAATTTCCTGGAGACTACTGATATAAAAGACTTTTTCAAGGTCGTGAAGAAGTATGGGCTGGTGTGGGAGAAGTTTGTGAGCGCAGGTTCGATTGCTATCGTAATGTTTATCGGAGATGCATTACTAGTAGGTTACATTGACCTCGCTCAGCAGTGAACAGTTGACTGACTCAAACATGGATGGAATATCAACAGCTCTATCGATGTTATATCATGTGGATCCACCGTCGATGGGTTGTGATACTCCCTGGACTCACTTATCTCGCATCCGTCGGTACGTCAATGCTTATGCCAACGCCCGATGATCATCATCCTAACAGTCGGCGCTAAATAGCGCTGGGAATTGCCAACCTCGCAACTCAAAGACCCAATAGCTATCGGGGGTCTTACTCCTTCGAATTAAGCTGGATCTTTGTCTCCGTCGCCACCAACATCATTATTACAGGTCTTATCTCCTACCGCCTCATCGTGGCACGCAGAAACTTCTCCAAGGTTCTCGTAGATCGGAATATGCAGGCATACACGGGTGCAGTGTCGATTCTGATTGAATCTGCCTTGCCACTCAGTGTCTTTGGGATTGTATGTGCGGCCTTTATGGCTGCGGAGCCAACATTGAATTCAACGGCTAGCTTGGCGGCGTTTCAAGTTGGGGTTTTAACATTCTCTGGGTTGTTTTATTCCTTCTCTGTGAGTCCCCCTTCGCTTAAATACTACGCTCTCCCTTCAGAAGGATAAAATCCCTGACTCATCGACGTGTAGGCCCTTTCCCCACACATGATCATCTTCCGGATCACCACAGGCAGGTCGTGGGTCACGACCCCTCTAGCCCAGGACGGTTCAATGGTCATTTCGCGGCCCATTGACTTCGGAAACAATCACCGCACCGACAATTCTGATGATGTTGAGTCGTACGATCCGTCGTACGGAGTACCATCGAACTCTGGTCCTCAGACAAGCCAGGTATCGAATAGTGCTCGAAGGGATGATTGAGAGCGTTTGGGTTCTGTCATTTCCTGTTTATCGGTCACATTATGTATAGATATTCTGAGTTACTTTCTGTACCCTGATACTCTTATCATCTTCTTATCATTCCCGATGTGTTCATTTTGAAACCAGTACCTGTATTAATTTGTCGGTTTGATTACACTGATGTAATTCTGCCTATTTACTTCTACTTGTGACCAAAAAGCTTGAATGCTATTGCAGTTACGACTTTTTGGTGACAGGAATGCATCCACTACGCTACTCAAAATATTACTTTCCAAATGCTACCCAAACCATTGTGTTGGCCTTGCGCCAGGCCCAGACTATCCCTAAGTAAGAGACGTGTCCGATCAGTTTACTTTTTGGCAGCTCATTCTCGGACCAGTCTTTCTCAGGATGTCTTTTCTATATTCTGCCATGTTTACCTCCCGTCTTGGCATCATCTCGCTTTGATCTCCCATATTCTCAGCGATGGGGTGCAGTAGGATTAGAGTATTCAACGACGGGGATGTACGAGGTGGAGTATGGGCAATACGAAGTCATAGCTGCATGCTCACATCGCACTTGACCTTTCATCCACAGGGTTGGATGCATTCGATTTATTAAGCGGTGCTGGATGAATGAATTGTACATGTCGAATTGAGGCTCGATAACTTCTGTCACAAGAGAAAGTCAGCATTTCTGAGATTGTGGAGGGGTCATACACCAATGAATTGTGTTTAAAGAGCGGCATTGCTTTGAACCAGCCTCTCGGGAGCTCCTGTGTGTGTGATTTCTAAACGACGGCATTGCGATGTCAAGGTAGCGATATTATAGCATTATATTTACACCACACCAAGGTTGCAAACTCACTGGTATCGTATCTAATGGTAGGCTGTGCGTACAGGAAGCAATGAGCATCCACCTCAAACACACAACCAAATGGAACGGTACCTCAGAATCAATGAATTTTTTATATTCATCGTGGTTCGTGAATCAGTATTGCAACAGACAGGCCTGAGCCGTATACCTGGATCCCAATACTGTAGCAAAGCAAGGCAAACCTTTTTCAAGTTAAATTATGAGGAAACAGCGAGTCAAGGAGAAAGGAAAGAAAGCAAAGAGAAAAGAAGAGCAGTACTCAGCTCTTCAGCAACCCACGCCCGCCTCGCACTGTCCTCCACCTTCTTTCTCTATAATACGGTTTCCCCATTGGTCCCCTTCTTCCTTATCCCCTTTCTAAGCTCACCTATAACAACGCCTAGGAGCTTAACCAAGCTCCTTCGATTTTGTGCCCTCGGAGTACGCATACGCCTTGTATACGCCCGACCCGATTGAGTGAGCTCTGATTGATGATTATAACTCGAAGTTCAATGTTTGGTGGAATGAGATGATGGAACCGAGGATGGATGGGGAAGTAGCTTGAGAGGAGGGTGGTGAGTAATTTGTTTGACAATTGATGGAACGAGCGAGGGAGTGAGGGAGGTTCGGCGAAACAGTGGGCAAGTAAGCAATTGAGTTGGAGAGGGAGGAAAAGAGCTACTCACCATACACCATAATCTCACAACATGTATACCATTACCGGCGCGAGGATCATACGACCCAAACCTCGATCCGTGCGAGAAGGTGTGTGCCTCGTTCTTCCGACGGGCTCATCATTAGTTCCGTCAGTATCAACGTCTCCGTTGATATTATTGGAGCCAGAGAGGACCCAAGTACCTTGGAAAGCATTGAATAGAGGTGTATACCCTAAGCCAGTACTAGTATTTCGTTCTCGTTATTACAGGAAGACTCAGCCGATACATGGAGGGAGAACGCAGACGTGTGGGTCCGGTGGGTGCCATTGAGATGTAGTGGGTCCTTCCAGTGCTCCCGGACGACTCGGAAGGGTGAAATTTTATGCTACAGCTCCGAGAATAGGAAAGAGAACTAGACGATGTTGATCATGATGTCGCAAGCAGCATTCATTGTTGTTGGCGGTGTTGATCAAGATGTCAATCCAGTTTTAGGGAAAGATCGTTGTTTAAACGAAAGTTTATACTAGTTCAATGGAGGACAAGCGATCGAGGAGTGACAGAGTCGCGGTCTTTCTGCCCTCACGCGGCGAACGCATAGACCGCACGTGCACGCATGCACCCTCACCTTTTAGGTCTCAGTTTCCTTAGGTAGTCTCATATTTCTTTCTCTCTTTCCATCACGACGAGATACAGCTTAATTTCGCTACACGTCGGAAAATAAAACGAGGGCTGTCTGGCCTAAGGCCGACGGTTCATCACCCGCTACCTTCCTCTAAGCTCCCATCATCCTGGTGTCTCCATTGGAGTCTGAAAGGCAGCGAGTTTGCTTCGAAAGGTGACTCCTAGTAGATTCGTTGGCTACCACTAAAGAGCTGAGTGTAGGCGTGGGCGGCATTGTTGGCTCAGAGTTACGAGTCGAACATTCATCTGAGACATAAGACACCGTGATATTCGCAGAGTTGATGTAGATTAATTAGAGTATCATCAGATTGACAATCGACAAATGAGCGAGTGATACAGAGACACAAGCAGCAAGAGCGCGGGAGAAACAAAAAGACAGAAGCCAATAAGTATGAAGGCTTGGATCCAGTCCAATGAAATAAATACAAGGGGCATGGTAAGAGTCGATGGCTAGTCCCCACTCGAAGCTAGCTAGCTATCTATTTGCGGGTAATCTCGCAATCACGACATCTACTTTGAGCTAGGTCTCGTAGATGAAAACCCAGGACGAGAAAACATCTCTGTTTGTCTACTGTCAGGCGAGCTCCCGCGTCTATTCAGGCCCTAGTCAGGAAGCTCACGGTCAGAGGCGATGCCAATCTGCTCACCAAGGTCTCCTCTTCACTAAATATTGGCCCTTGCGGGCAGGCCAAGACCCCGGGTGTTTGCCCTATTCATTAGTCGTATTCAAAAACATTTTTACCAAGTTCGATGGAGAACGTGCGATGAAAGGGCGACAGTGGCGCGATCCTTCTGCCTCCGCAGCGAAGACATAGATTGCACGTACACGTATGGGCTCAGGTCTCAAGGAACCCTATGACCTAGGGTTTTTTGATGTTACATTTTTTGCCCCTCTTAGGCTTAAGCACGAGTCAGGAATCATAAGCATGATGTGAGATAGCGACCATGTGGGGTCGCAGCAAACGAGTTTAGGCAAAACCCGGATTCCGATACCAGATGAACCGTTAGATTAATTACCGAAAACGTCATGAACGGGATACAGCATCATGCGACGCGATCCCGCAGTGGATTTGTTGCACCAGGGCATCTACTGTAGCAGTACTGAATTCTAATACATATACAGGGGCCTAATGTGCTGTGGAATTATCATCCCGGTTCCGGATCTCAGGTGTGCCTCCCCTGTACCATGAGGCATTGCTTAAACTTCTTGTTCACTAGCGCTTGGGACGACTTTCTTTCCCCCATTCACGCCTTCTCCTGGGTCGAATGGTAAGAGTGGGGTTTGAGAAAGAAATTACCTCTGGTTCTGATTGGACGTCAGGCACAGAACATGCCGGTTGACCTTCGTCTCGGTGACGTTGCTGGGTACAGCCACAGTGAGTTTCTCGCGCTTTGATGAAAAAGGTCCTAATTACAGGGCTGCAGCTGCTTCCACGGTCTTCCTCATCTATGACTTGTTTTTGACGCTTGACGAAGAGGTAGTTAGGCAAAGTGATTCGTTTGCTGAGGACGATCTAACTGAGATCTGATTTAGGTTGCAATGATATGGCCGTAGGTCCCTTTCAATGGTCGCCGTCTTCGTCGCACTCAGTGTGTTCACTAGCATTCCATGGAGAATTCCAAAGTTGATTTTCTTCTTTATACGATACTTCTCGGCACTTTATCAGATGTACGCTGGCACTTAGGCTGGCTTCAACATTCTAACGTGTGCACAGATCTATCCTTTTCGCCGGTAACCCATTGCTGAGGTTTGCATATACAACGCAAGGGTGTTACATTTGGGATATCTACCAAGCTGTAGCAACAACGCTCATCATCTCTGTGGTTGACTATGTCCTGATCCTTCGAAGTGAGCGGCACATTCCCACTTCTGTATCCCGCGCATACCCCATTGATAATCCCAACATGGTAGTCTTTGCTCTATACCCCAGAAACCGACTGGTTCGGTATCTGGTCGGAGTTCTCTACCTTGCTAATGTGGTTGCAATGAGTGTTGCGATAATGGGGCTGTCAAGGCTCGGATACGACGGCCTATGTACCGTATCTCGGGTTTCCAAAACTTTGTTGGTCGGCATGTAAGTATCTCCCCACAGCAACATCTGATGCTTGCTTCTAACCATCAATATATACCGTGTAGAGGCGCCCCAATTGCTTTTCAAACCATCCTGTTTGCGCTCACAGTGTGGAGGTTCTTTAAGGCAGTCAAAAAGGGATGGGGAGATATACCCATCCTCCAACTTCTAATGCGCGATGGGACGTGGGCATTCTTTCTACTTTTTGGTGCATTCTATTTATTGTCTCTACGTCTACAGCAAACTCATTGCTTTCATCTGCAGCGATCCTGTTTGGAGAAGTGGTTCTTCTTAGATTCGGCCCTCCGGGATATGTTCAGGTCTTATATTGGTATGTGCACATGCATGATCGTCATTGATCCACACTCAATCTCGTTGAACGACTCACTAGCTGGATAAGTCCTGCGTTTACATTTTGCGTGCGCACCCAAATCTTCCCAGTCCTTAACATTCCATGGGCTTACCACCATCTTCAATTCACACATTCAGGGCTACCGAATATTGCTTAACCTCAACCGTTTCCATCAGTCGAGTCGCCTTCCGATCTCCGTCACTGCCCCCGATATCGTCTTTACATCCCAATTCGTCGGTCGCTCCGACGAGTTGTCCTAACACCATCCAATCAAAGCACAGATTATCCTCCTCTCAAGTGTACTCCCTGGCCATCCACGGTGTTCAGCCTCTCAGTCGCGTTTTAGAGAACAAGCTCTTCGTCCAACAGGCTTCCTCTCGTATTGTATGTTCGCTGGAAGCGGCCCTTCTTCACTTTCTGAGCCATACCACAGATGTATGACTTGTTGAATTTATCGATGCAATACCTGGCTTGATGAGTAGTGATATCAGCCGGCTCGAGAACAAGGCTGGTTCAAGCTCTGATCACAGGTCAGCCTCGGAGATGTTGCAGAGCAACTACGTTTCACTTCGAGTTCCGGGATCGGACGGGATAGCCTATGTCTGTCCGTTTTGAACTACGCTCCGTTTTCTCCTTGAACGAGGCCAATGGCTAATATTTGATAACGCACAATCTCCTTCTCTCTTTAATTTTCACATTTCTCCTCCCCTCTTCCCTTTTGTTATTATTCTCCTCACTTCCAATTCGTTGTCTGATTCGTTGCGATGATTGTTACTAACTTTCTCGGTCTCACTGTAGAAAAATTTCCTGACCAGTACGGAGCTGATATTGTGAGTGATATTATTGCTCGATCCAAAGCAAGCACACTATTGCAAAGTAGGAGGGGAACACCGGTCGGTGTACATACGATGCTGTATTTGAAGCATCAGGGGACTTGACGTCGAGTGGTGGGGCGAATGTGACAGAGGTTTCTCTGCCGAAGTTTTGACCTTTCTACTAGGGGTTTGAAAGTCCGATGAACGTTGTCATGGCGTTCCTCTTCCTTTTTCACGCGATATGTGGATAGCTCTCAGCCAGTCACACCTTTTTCTTCTGTTCTTAATTACAAAGACTATGGCGTTCACGTTTTATAGACCTCTCCCTCTACGTACCGACTCACCTCAGTCGGGCTCTCGACTTACTGAAACGTTATTTGCGTCGTCTTCATATTTCCCTGGTGTGATTTTTTCTTTTGACGAAGGAATCTGTAGTCTATTCTATTCCTGATCTTTCGATTGGACGACGATACCATCACCGTCCTTTTATTCATTCATTTTCTGATACCTACTACGGGAGACTGACGTGAATATAGAAACTAGTTCGTGATTTCAACGGCACTACGCTGAGGAGGCTACGGTTGGATCTCCGACGGAATGCCGAGCAATCCCGAGAAGCGATGTGCCGCGCACGTGCGATACACGTGTATTCATGATGACGTAGGCAATTGATGGCTTGGGGCATCGGACCCGTTAACTGCTGGGATGGCAGAGGAGAGCGCTTGGATGGACTACTGACCACACTGCTGTTAGTGCGCGACACGTTTCCTCCAAGTTACCTTGGTCTTATCTCTTCAGCTCTCTATCTTTGCTTTGATTCTGTACTTCGCCACTAGACCTCAAGGTTACATTCACGTTCAGCCTCAAGAGTAGACTAGACGGAGAGAAGGATGAATCTACAGGCAGAGGGGTCGTCATCCTCGTCGTCATTATCCCCCACAAAGACATCGACGCCGAGCAAGAACCGTCGGCTCTCGTCGTCCTCCCGCATCAGCCAGCACACCCGACTGACCACCTCCTCGACGGCCGCACCGTGGCTTCGGCGGTCCAACACGGCTTCCACCTCGAGT
>JANBPK010001552.1:0-33794 GCA_027579435.1 Candolleomyces eurysporus
TGTAACCGGGCGGCGGGATAATCGAAGTGGTGCAACTTGGTGCATCGACACTTCTACAATGGGCGTGGGAGGCGGCGGGGTAACTAAGTCTGGTGTAACGGGGCTGAGTGGTGCACAAAGTGGTGCAATACCAGCCGGTCAGCAATGTTTATATGATGTATTGGGGAGGGCAGGTACAATTGATGTGAATATTGCACAAGATGTACCAGGTCAACTGAAGTCAGATAATGCACCACCCAGCCAGGGCCTGGTGGCGGAGGAGATTCGAAGACATCGGCCTACGCATCGGCGATTCCGAATGGTTCAGCCAGGGCGATATCGAGACCCTGGTCCGAGCTGCGTCCGGGCAGTTCATCTACGTCGCCACAGCCTACAAGTACATATCAGAGCGTCGAGCTTCTCCTCCGGAGAGGCTGAAGATCGTTCTCACCTGGACGCCACGCGAAGGACAAGCAATCCGGCCATTTGAGAAACTCGACAGGCTTTATACCAGCATTTTGTTGGCGGCAAAGAACGCGTACGAAGCTGTCGATAGCCATCATGAACACGATTTTCNTTTTTCTGCTCAGGGTGTACCATGTTGGTCTTACTGGGTTTCGTTCAAAATGTGGTAAGACCACCATTAAACCCCCTCCAGTAGGTCTAATCTCTGCGCTGCTATGCCTGGGAGCGCGGGCCGAAGAAGCTCTATTCTATGACCTCCATTCCCTTGTGGCTCTCGAAAGGGGTTGTGATGGTAATTTATCCCTACGCCTGTACCATAAATCCTTCTCGGACTTCTTGGCAGAATCAAGTCGTGCAAAAGACTTGTTTGTACCGGAAGATCGGGTTCGCACTCACCTCGCAAAGTGCTCTATGCGACATATCATTGAATGTCCGTTAGACTTTGACTCCCGTGCGTAATTCCTCATTGATTACCGACTGTATTTACAACTCTCTGTTTCAGTACCGGCCAAGTGGGACGGTCTCCGTCTTCCTATGCTTTATAGGCGCTCTTTGAGGGAAGCCGTCGAGGGCCTGCCGAGTTTCTTGAGCAGCGCCACTGCTACTGATGATGAAGTCGTTGGCTTCACCGAGAACGGCGGATGGCAGAAAATCGACAACTTGTTGCCTCCGCTGTGCCGTTCGTACGGATGGTCTTCTCGATCATTTGACGATTGGCTAGGTAATCTGCGTAGTTTCACTGATCACCTGAAAGTGAGTCGTTCTTGCTTGCGTCGAAGCAGCCTCTGACATCACTTTTGTTGTACTTTTAGGCCCGAAGGCCTGACGCCGCTGCGGTTATAAGCGTGTTTGTCGAAAAGTGGGAAGAAGATCACCACCCAGTGCCTATGTAGATGAAAAGAGAACCAAATAGTAGTTTAGGTTCAAATTCCCGTGTTTCGATTTCGGACTTGGATTCCAGTCCCCTGGAACGGCTTTACTAGTTTTTCATGTTTTTCTACGGTACAGGACACTGTAACCTATGTACTAGGCAGATCATACTTCGACAACATACACCTGTATGACTACGAGGCTTAAACCTGTCAGTAACTCTGCATACTAAACGGAGCGAAATAGCATGGTAGGAAACGCTTGGAGCGAGCGGATGTGGTCGGATGACATCGCACCTTACACATCTCAGCTCGGGAAGGAACCAAATACGCATGAATAGGTCCTTGACCATTCCTTCTTTGTCCTTCCCTCAATAATCGTATTGCAATCCACATTTTATATCCTAGCTCATGAAATCAAACCTCGACACATCCTGTTGTCTTCCAATGATAGATACACTCTCGTACCATGCACACTGTCAAAGGTCCACGGCGGCACAACTTCTTTCTTTGCCGGTGCAAGTGGATTTCGAATGAGGGGCGTTCACTACATCGACGCTTCCCAGGTTATTGTGCATACAGGCAGGGGTGCAGATGGAAGGTCGAGAGACGGTATGTCAATTCCGAGGATGGACATACATATGATTAAATTATGCTCCAATACCGCATTTTTCTATCTCCTCTGTTTTAGTACCGGCCGAGTGGGAGGAGCTCCCTCTTCCGGAGCTTCGTAGGCGTTCTCTGATGGAGGCCGTCGAGGACCTGCCGATTTTCTTGAAAGCCACCCATGCTACAATTGATGATGAAGTCGTTGGTTTTACCCAGCACGGTGGATGGCAGAAGCTGCCTCTGCTGTATCATTCGGACGAATGGCTTGCTGGAACGTTTGAAATTGGATAGAACCTCTGGGTGATTTCACTAGCCACCTGAAAGTGAGTTACTCTTCTTTTTATTGAGGCTGCCTCTGACATCAGTTTTGTTGCATTTTAGGCCCGAAAACCTGAATCCGCTGCGGTTATAAGTGCGTTTGCCGAAAAGTGGAAGAATGATTGCGAGCAGTACAAAGATGAACGGAGGAGAAAATTAACTAATCTACATGCGGATTCCGGTGAATGGCTCTTATCATATTTTTGTTTGGTACAGATTACTATAAACTAGGTAGACATATCATACTACACTTCTATGATTATGAGGCTTAGCGTGTCAGTATTCCCGCATATCAACGGACCAGAACAGCACGATAGGAAAATGCTTGGGGCAGGCGGATGTGGTTGGATGGTGTCGCGTCATACACATCTCAGTTGGAGCATGGAGGAAGGAACCAAATTTGTTGCATGAGTAGATTCTTCAAGCTTGACCATTCGTGGCCTCCAGTTATTCTCATGGATAGATGGAATAGACCCCATCATGGCCGTAAGCCAAGACAAGCTGCATCCTATAGGTCAACGTAGGTACATTACCAAAGTAACGCCCGCCACAACTTCATTACAGCCTGGTTATCAGACTCGCCTCTTGCTCGCCAGGACCTAGATGCCAGTGACTTTGGGCGTCTGTCCGATTCGGGCTTCAAATGGAGCCACCGCCTCGTGCTTGCCTACCATCACGCCTTTTGCTCTCTCCCACATCTGCTTTATTCACAATGCCCCCAAGGTCCAAGAAAACCCGTCTCTTGTCCCGTCTAGCCTAGTTTTTTGGAGGTCGCGGCGACAGATCTACTGTTGGCAGTCGCCAAGACTCATCCGAAATCGCAGAGGCGCACTCTGATCATCCTTCAACACGCTCAGTCGGCTCGGGACAGATAGGCTCGAGTCGGAGATCCGTAGACTTCTGTGATCGAGCTTAGGTTCTAACCTCTGGTCTCATACCAAAATAACTTTTGGAGGAAGCTCATCAGCGTCTAGCCTCTAGAACGAGTGGTGGTTGTCCATCTCCGATGTAACGCCTGTTACTTTCGACGCCCCACTTTCACATCAATATCCTGATTATCAAACTCGTCATCGCCTAATAGATGCCACATCCCATGTTCACCTCCTGCTACAGTGAGAACTCAGTGCCCACTCCTCCTTGCTTTCTGTCCTCGCACGATGCTCGCCGAATCCAAGAAGCCGAGCGTCTTGTCTCGCGTCTTTGCACGACTCAGCAACCACAGAAGCAAACCGGCTGTTGCCTGCGTCCAACTTGAAGGCTCGCCAACGGTCGACGCTGGACCGTCATCATCTTCGCGTCCTCCGACCCATTTGGTCCCTAGTTCATTGCTTCTTGCGGGCGGCCCCATTCCCCAATGCCCTGAATCCCAACCTCCAATCCGTCGATCCAGAAGTACGAACAAAATAGTCGAAACCTTGCAGTGTACTGCGCTCTCGACACCCGGAGATCAAGATCTTCTTCGACTGCCGTCATTCCCAACACTACATTCCTATGACCATCTGGCTGGCTCAAGGGCCTACGGGGGTGCGACGTCTTTTCTCGCTGGTGCGAGTGGATTTCAAATGAGGGACGTACATTACGTCGATGCTTCACAAGTTAATGTGCATCCAGGCAGTGGCATAGGTGAGAGGTCGAAAGATGGTACGTCAATTCCACCAAGAGGATGGACATGCATATCACTAAACTGTGCTTTGATACCACATTTTCCATCTTGCAGGCTGGGAGTTGCTGCTGGAGAACACTGCGCCCAATGCTCTACACGATTCTGATGCTCGATATGATGCTCCAAAATGCGATGAAGATACTCGCGTTGAAGTCACTGGAGAGATCATGGACTGGATGATGGATCGCGATGGACCTCAACGCATGCTATGCATGACGGGTGCCGCAGGATCGGGGAAGTCCGCCTTGCAACAGACAACCGCCGAGAAATGCTTGAAGAACGGTATACTCGGGTTTACATTCTTCTTCTCAGCTTCGGATCCCACCCGCAACACAGTCAAACCAGTTATTCCCACATTTGCCTACCAGTTAGGAAGAACAAATAATACGCTCCGGCAGTGCATCAAGGCTGCAGTCGAGGACGATCCTTTGATTTTCGACAAGTCGCTGCGGACGCAGATGTCCACCCTTATCGCAGGGCCCTTGCAGCGATGTAAAAGCATCGGCATGGACCTCACCACACTTTCATATGCCATTCTTATCGACGGCCTTGATGAATGCATCGGTGAAGATCGTCAATCAGAATTGCTGATCGCTGTCAAGGAACGCCTTCTCGTCAACGGTCTCCCATTTTGCGTCTTCATCGCCAGCCGACCGGAGTGGGCTATTCGTACCGCGCTCGAACCCGGCGGCCATCTTTGCAAGGTGGCATACCACATCCAACTCAGTGACCAGTACGACGCGTCTGCGGATATGCGTCGATACCTCTGGCGGAGATTCGAAGACATCGGCCTACGCATCAACGATTCCAAATGGTTCAGGGAGAACGATATCAAGACCCTAGTCCGAGCTGCGTCTGGGCAGTTCATCTACGTCGCCACAGTTTACAAGTACATATCGGAGCGTCGAGCTTCACCCATGGAGAGGCTGAAGATTGTCCTCACCTGGACGCCACACGAAGAACAAGCGACACGGCCATTTGAGGCACTTGACAGGCTTTATACCAACATTTTGTTGGCTGCAAAGAATGCGTATGAAGCTGTGGATAGCCATCACGGACGCGATTTTCTTTTGCTGTTCAGGGTGCACCATATGGGTGTTACTGGGTTTAATTCCTATACCATCATGCGACACCCTGCAGCAGATCTTCTCTCTGTACTGCTGTGCCTGGAAGCCAGGGCCGAAGAAACTCTAATCTCGGACCTCCGTTCCCTTGTGGCTCTTAGAACGGATCATGGTGGTAGTTTGCGTTTGCGTATGTACCACAAATCCCTGTCCGACTTCTTGCAAGAACCAAGTCGTGCAAAAGACTTATTTGTACCAGAAGATCGGGTTTACGCGCACCTTGCAAAGTCCTCTATGCGACATATCGTTGAATGTCCATTAGACTTTGAATCCGGTGCGTGATATTTCGATGATTGCTGACTGGATTTATCAACCCCTCCCCGTTTTAGTACCGGACAAATGGGAAGAGCTCCCTCTCCCGGAGCTTTATAGACATTCGCTGAAGGAAGCTGTCAATCTCGTGCTGAGTTTCTTGAGCGGCGCCCATGCTATTGATGTTGATGATGAAGAAATTGTTGGCTTCACCGAGAACGGCGGATGGCAGAAAATCAACAGCTTGTTGCCTCTGCTGGGTCGTACGAACATACACCTTTGGGACTATTTTGACAAGTGGATAGCGGCTTTGCTTTATTTCACTGACCGCCTGAAGGTGAGTGATTCCTCTTTGTGTCGAAGCAGCCTCTGACATCAGTTTTGTTGTATTTTTAGTCCCGACAGCCTGGCACTGCTGCAGTTATAAACGTGTTTGTCGAAAAGTGGAAGCTTGATGACAAGCACGAAGCTGAACGCAGAAGACAAAAAGATCTTACACATCTGGATTCCTGTGATCATAGTTCGGACTCGGATTCCAGTCAGGGGTTCTAGTTTGTCATGTTCTACGGTACATAACACTGTAAATTGACTATCATACTACACTCGTATGACTACCAGGCTCAATATGCCTCCATATCAAATGGAGCAAAACAGTATGGTAACGGTGGATGACATCCCATCTTACATATCTCATTTTGAGGAAGGAACCAAGTACGCTGCAGAATATATTCATGACCGTTCATGACCTCCAGAAACTTATGAATAGATCAATAGAGTCGATCATGACCGTACAACAGGACATGTAATTGTAAGATAAAGATAGGTCGGGCAAAGGAGGATGAGTGACTCAAAACGAGAGCAGGAGAGGAAATAGACCCGAATTTCCTCACTGGCACTCACAGAGAACATTGATATTCACCTTTTTCCACCTCCTACCAATCTCTTCAGCGATAGGCTCTCCGTACAATTGACATAATCATTCGTCTCAGAGCCACCAGTCACCAAACAACGATCCTATTCTTGACATCAAACACAGTAGCACCCAATCAGCCTCCAACAGAGAAATCTTCCCTGACCTGTGGGCCCCCAGGGCTGGGCGCAAGCGGGAAAATACCCCACTCCAATGCCCCAAACTTTGTCGTAGAGGCTGTGCCAATTAACGAAAAGAAGTCATACGTTCGGAGCGAAGGTAGATAATTGGCCTTGCCAACTGTGAGTCCGGATGCTCCTCCCCTCTTGCCCACCTGAAGATAGTCGTTGTCGTCTGCCACCTCCGATGTTGTCGTGGGGCTTGAGGTCATTGTATTTGATGCCATGCTTGAGCTTACGGTGGTAGACCGTCTTGGCGAATGCACACGGATCACATCGCCTGCAAGGTCAGCCACAGTGCTGATGGGCGGGGAATAGACGACATGCATGGCCTATAACGCGGTCGGACTCGTCGCCCCCAGGGTCAAGATATGGAGCTCCTTCCAAGCTTCTTTTGACGGTCCTCGAGCTCATACCCGGTCATTTCCTTTAGTTTCTTTGACCCCCATTTTCATTCCAGGTCTGGGATTTGTCTCTGATTAAAGGACACGTTGCCCTCTTTTCAGACCGTCTTCTTCTATCCGTTGCAAGGTTCCAGCGTGGGACTGGATGACGCTGATGTGCGGTTCGAGGCTACCAGCTCCGGTGGGTTATTCGCATTCCACATTTTGCTCTACGGTCGATCTAGATAGGAAAACGACGTGGCGGCAGATGAAAAAGTGAAGCTTTGGAAGGTTGTCTTTGCTAACGATGTTGTGAGACGGAAATTATAAGGTCAGCGGCTGAGTTTGCAAACTCTGCAAAGTCCTGAACTTGGGTCCCGCACGCGAGCCTCCCGGACGACGAACTCGATGTTGTGTACTCTCTCGGAGGGGTTGGACCATGAGGCCTAAGACCCGATGCTGGTGAAGCGATGATAATCTGGCTGTGGTTTTCAGGTGGTACGCCAAGAGTGCATGGATGAGTCCGACCTGGCAACCGGCTTGAGCTTGGGTGGGAGGCCACCGAAGTACAAGTTTCATCTTATGTAAAGAACGCTGGGTGGGGGAGTGTACAAGGCCATAGAAGACAAATGGAAGAGCGTTAGACCTGTGGTAGCTCTCTAATGTTCTGCTTAGCCCCGAGAGATGGTATGGGATCATGACTCAAGACCAGGCAATAGCTTAGACCTGGCCAGCGAGGGGGATGTGCTTGACAAGACTAGATAATGGATTGGGACGATATATGCGACCGCAAACAAGAACAAGGTGTCCAAGGTGGCAATATGGATGATCCTATGCAGTAGCAGAGGAGGTGGGATGGGGCTACGTCGAGGCAGAGGGATTGGAGGACATCAGGCACGGTCATCTCGGTGACTCACCTGCCCGACTCGATTCGGGACGTCGGACTCGAATCCGATTGGTTCCAAAGCTTTGATGGAGAATTCCGTTGGTCGACCAAGTTTCAAAGCAGCTGCCCACTTCTTCCTCTGCGTCGCCAGTATCCCATCCCAGCCCTCCAACATGCAACACACCGTTTTTGAACAACACCGGAGCCCAATGGAGGTGGAAGGGGGGCAGGCTGAGTGGAAACAGAGGGCAAAGGTGTGACGAAATATGACCTACGCCCTCAAGGATCCTCTCAACATTTGTTTCGCTCAGTCTATTGGATTCTCTCATGGCCATGGGAGAGGTTCATTAACAAAGCTCCAAAGATTGCGCGCCAGCGGATCCTACGTGACATTGGAGGAGTGAAGAACGCGATTCCTTTTGTGGGAGTTTCGATCTAGGTCGAGGAACTTGCAAATGGGCTGGTGACGTCAATTGAAATCCAGAGATACCATGCGTCTCGCCGTCGCAGCCTAGCCATTCAAATATTCACCTTTCGGTTGGCTTATCGCCCAGTTGCATTCGATTGTAGTCGTACTGTAAGTTCCTTTCTATTTCCGCGAAGCTCATGCGTCGTAAGTCCATGACTGAGTATAAATGAATGACTATTTAGGCTCTCACGTTTCTGGCTATCGTGACGGAACACACCTTCCGACCTCAATTCTTGAGATTGAGTGAAGGTGTTTCTGACGCTTGCGTCGTCCCCCCCCTTTGGCTGCATATCCATTCTCCCAAAACGTCGCTAATTGGACGCAACTCCGACTGCAAGAAACCTCCTAGAACTCTGTCGTGGAGTGGGATCAACTCGACTGAATGGCACACCTCGTCGTGGTCGAAAAATGGCGCCTCAAAATCACGATTGCGGTCATTCAGCCACCACAGCGAATGCCTGTATGCCTATCCATGGACCGGTTAAGGCTCACTCAAGGTAGTGTTGCAAGCGGGTGATGGAGGCCTAGGCAATCCACTGGGTGAGGCGGGGCAGAGGCCTAAAACAGGCGTCGAGAATGGGATAGCTAGAGAGTGGGAGGAAACGCCTGGAACGAATTGATGGGCCTGGAAGCAAGAAGATGACGAGGAGAAGGGACCCTAGTACAGCCCTAGCGATCGTAGGGCGGGCTTGGGAGCAAGGTAGACTCGAGTCGTAAACTCGGAGACTTGGGTGGTCAGGGACCGCTTCGGTGCTGGCCTCATAGCCAAATAATTCTTGGATGAAGTTCCTCAGCGTCTACCAAGAACGAGTGACGGTCGTCTGTCTCAAATTCACCGCCCCTTCTTCCTGTTGAACGCCCGCCCCAAACTTCAATATAGCTTGGTTATCAAACTCACGACAGCCTAGACGCCGGACGTTGAGCGTCTACCCAATTCGGGCTTCGAACGCAACCACCACATACGCACCTCGTGCCTGCCTTCACACGGTGCTAGTGCAGCACTCCGTTCTTGCGTCCTACCTTCATCACCATTCCATCCCCTGCACGATGCCCCCAAAGTCCGAGAAGAAGCACTTCTGGTCCCGCTTCTTTTCTCTTTTCGGCGGTCGCGGTGGCAGATCTACTGTTGATCGTCATCGAGACTCACGTAGGATAGCAAGTGCGGCTTCAACACACTCAGTCCCCGATTTATCGGTTCCCGCACACGACACGACTCCTCAAAGCCATGGATCTCAGCCCCCGATTCGTCGAACCAGGAGCGAAAACAACGTAGTCGAGTCAGAGCACTGTGCTCAGCTCTCGATGCCCGGCAATCGAGAGCTTCTTCCACAATCCCCACACCAGCTACACCCAACGTTGCCACTAGACGATGATCCCGCAGTACCAAGAGTTCACCGCAGCCCAACAACATTCCTCGCCGGCGCCAGCGGCTTTCGAATGAGAGATATACACTACTACGAGGTAAACACAGGTGGTGATGCGGGTGATAGGTCGATAGACGGTATGTCGGTTCCACCAAGAAGATTGATATCACTTAACTATTGTTCGATGTCACGTCCTCGATCTTCCAGGCTGGGCGCTGCTGTTGAAGAACATTGCGCCCAATGCTCTTCACAACTCAAGGGCCCGATATGACGCTCCGAAATGCGATGAAGACACCCGCGTCGAGGTCATCGACGAGATCATGGAACGGATCCGAGATCCCGACGCTCCCCAGCGCTTACTGTGCATGACGGGGGCAGCTGGTTCGGGAAAATCGGCACTGCAGCAAACTATCGCCGAACGTTGCACCGAGTCAGATATCCTTTCTGCAGCGTTCTTCCTCTCTTCAACAGACCCCACTCGAAACAACATTTCCTTCATTGTCCCAACCATTGCCTACCAGATAGGATTAAAACACTACATCTTCCGAAGCTCCGTCGCCGCTGCTGTGAAGCACGATCCCTACATCTTCTCCCAGTCATTACGATCCCAGATGGATGCACTCATCGTTGGCCCCTTCGAGAGTGTCCGAAGGAGTCAGCAAATTGGCACCAACACCTTTCCGTACGCCATTCTCATAGACGGCCTCGACGAGTGCAATGGGCTACCCATCACCACGTCAGACATTCCCCTCGTCAACGTTGACGATCGATGGCGTGCTGAAGATCAACAAGGAGAGTTATTGGCGGCTATCAAACACTGCATCCTCGACAACGACCTCCCGTTCCGCGTCTTCATCGCCAGTAGGCCAGAATTGGCTATCTACACCGCGCTCCAACCTGGTGGGCTTCTACGCGAGGCAGCATACCACATTCAGCTCAGTGACAAGTACGACGCCTCTGCAGATATGCGTCGATACCTGCAGAGGAGATTCGAAGCCATCGGCCTACGCATCGGCAATCCCCAATGGTTCAGCGAGGGCGACATCGAGACCTTGGTCGGAGCTGCGTCTGGGCAGTTCATCTACGTCGCGACGGCCTACAAGTACATATCGGAGCCTCGAGCCTCTCCCGAGAAGATGCTGAAGATCGTCCTCACCTGGACGCCACATGAAGGACAAGCTACACGACCATTTGAGGCACTCGACAGGCTCTATACAAACATTTTGTTGGCGGCAAAGAACGCGTACGAAGCTGTCGAGAGCCATCATGGACGCGACTTTCTTTTGCTGTTCAAGGCATACCATATGGGTGTTACTGGATTTGATTTTATGAGATTTTCCATCTCTTCAAACCCTACAGCAGGTCTTCTCTCTGCGTTGCTATGCCTGGAAGCCAGGGCCGAAGAAATTCTAATCTCAGACCTCCGTTCCCTTGTGGCTCTCGAAACGGATCCTGATGGTGATTTGTGTCTACGTCTGTACCACAAATCCTTCTCCGACTTCTTGCAAGAACCAAGTCGTGCAGAAGACTTGTTTGTACCGGAAGATCGGGTTTACGCTCACCTTGCAAGCTGCTTCATGCAACACATTATCGAATGTCCATTAGACTTTAACTCTCGTGCGTAATTCCTGGTTGGTTACTGGCTGGATCTATAACCCTCTGTCTTAGTACCGGCGAAGTGGGCGGACCTCCCTCTCCCGAAACTTTATAAGGATTCTCTGGAGGAAGCTATCAACGACCTGCCGAGTTTCTTGAGCGGCGTCGATGCTATTGATGATGATGAAGTCGTGGCCTTTACCCAGAACGGCGGATGGCATAAACTCGACAACTTGTTGCCTCCACTGCTTCGTTGGAATGAATGTTTTTATGGAGGATTGGACCTATGGATTAGTTATCTGCAGAGTTTAACTGACCGCCTGAAAGTGAGTCATTCTTCCTTGCGTTGAGGCGGCCTCTGACTTTCGTTTTGCTGTATTCTTAGGCCCGAAAGCCTGAGGCTGCTGCGGTTATAAGCGTGTTTATCGAAAAGTGGAAGAATGATTACTCGCAGTTTGAAGATGAATCTAGAAGCCAACGAAATTCAGATTCTGTCTCCCCAGACTCCGATTCCAGGGAATAGGTCCGGTGTTTCATGCTGTACCATGGTACACAACACTGAAATATATAGACAATGTACTACACTTGTATGACTAAGAGGCTTACGCGCTTCATCCTCCTTTGCTCGACTCGTCTTTATATAATAGTCGCATTTCAAAAACCCGAAGAAAGATTGGCCTATCAACGTGGCGAAGGAGGTTGAGCAGCGCTCCGGGCCTGAGGAGTCTTGAGAATGCTTGTTAGAGGGGAAGTTGTTGAAGAAGTCGAAGGAGGGAGGTTTTGATCACTAGAGAGAACGAAGACCTAGATGTTATTCGGCTACCTGACTGAGTCCATATTACCCTCGAGCTCGAATTTGCAATGTCTATTCAAACTTTATATTCTTGACCAATGTGTACGCATCACCATCCCCTCAAAGGTCAACCACCTTGCCTAGGAAGTTTCTAGCACCGAGCTTCGACGGATCCAGTTCATAGACGCATACATTGAAGATGAACTTTTTATCATTAGAGCTGTGTTCTGAGCCACAGGTTCAAGGTATGGAGATCCTTCTTGATCGTTTCAAGTTTCTTTCGACGCGGTTCATTCCTTTGATTTCTTTTGACCCCGCTGTCCTCCCGGGTCTGTGACCTGTCTCTGATTTCTGATAAAAGGATACACTTCCTTTCTGAAACCGTCTCCTTCTATCTGTTGCAAGGTCCCAGAGGGGTTGGATGACGCCAGGGCGTGATTCGAGGCTACCAGCTTTGGTGGGTTATTCGCATTCCACATTCTGCTCTATGGTCGATTTAGGCGCGACGCGGCGGCAGATGAGGAAGTGAAGCTTCGGAAGGTCATCTTCGCTAGCGACGTAGGATACTCGAGTGACAGCAGTATCAGGAGATTCTTTTGTCGATGTTGTGGCAGTTTTGCCGGCGGCATTCGCAAACTCTGCGGAGCCCTTAAACTTGCGTCCCGCACGCGAAGAGCATCCAGCCTTCCGGATGACGAACTTGATTTTTGTGTATTCTTTTGGAGGGATGCACGAGGACGACGACGATATGGACGATCCTATGTAGCAGCAGGGGGAGGTGGGATGGAACTACGTAGAGGCGGAGGACAACGCCAGGCGCGAAGACGTCTTCTTGGCCTCTCACCTGATCCGCCGGGACGTCGGACTCAAATCCGGTCGGTTCCACGGGACCGAATCAAGCATGACGTTGGAATCCAATTACCAAAGCTGAGGTTGGTCGACAAAGTTTCGAAGCGCTGCCCACTTCTTCCTCTGCGTTGCTACTATGCTAGTATCCCTTCTCGGCCCTCCAACATGCACCAAACATTTTTTCAACAACAGCGGAGCCCAATGGACGTGGAAGGGTGGCGGGCTGAGTGGAAACAGAGGGCAAAGGTGTGAGGAAATATGGCCTACACCCTCACAAGGATCTTCTAAAATCTTGTTGCTCTGAGTCTATGTATTCTCTCATGGCCGTGGCGAACGTACACCAACGCTTGCGCTCCAGCGGATCCTACTTCTCGATTCCGACTGCAAGAAAACTCCTCGAACTCTGTGGAGTGGGATCAACACGACTGACCCGCACACCTCGCCATTGTCAAAAATGGCGACTAAACATCACGATTACGGTCATTCAGCTACCGCAGCAACTGCCTGTATGCTTGTCCGTTCACCAGTTGAGGCTCACCCAAGATAGCGTTGCAGACGGGTGATGGAGGCCTAGGCAATCAACAGAGGGTGAGGCGGAGCAGGGCACTGAAACAGGAGCTGAGGAATGGGATAGCTAGACCGGGAGGAAGTGACTCGATTCCATTGGTCGGCACGGAAGCAAGAAGATAACGAGGGGGAAGGACCCTAGGACRGACCTAGCGATYGTAGGGCGGGCTCAGGAGCAGGGTAGACTCGAGTCGTAAACTCGGAGACTTCGGTGGTCAGGGACTGCTTCGGTTCTGATTCAATAACCAAATGATTCTTGGATGAAGATCCTCGGCGTCTACCGAGAACGGGCAACGGTCGTCTGTCTTCGATTTACCACCCCTTCCTCCTGTTGAATGCCCACCCCAAACTTCAATATAGCCTGGTTATCAAACTCACGACAGCCTAGACGCCGGACGTTGAGCGTCTACCCAATTCGGGCTTCGAACGCAGCCACCACATACACACCTCGTGCCTGCCTTCACACGGTGCTAGTGCAGCATTCCGTTCTTGCGTCCTACCTTCATCACCATTCCATCCCCTGCACGATGCCCCCAAAGTCCGAGAAGAAACACTTCTGGTCCCGCTTCTTTTCTCTTTTCGGCGGTCGCGGTAGCAGATCTACTGTTGATCGTCATCGAGACTCACGTAGGATTGCAAGTGCGGCTTCAACACACTCAGTCCCCGATTTATCGGTTCCCGCACACGACACGACTCCTCAAAGCCATGGATCTCACCTCCCGATTCGTCAATCCAGGAGCGAAAACAACGTAGTCGAGTCGTCGCACTTTGCTCAGCTTCCGGTGCCCAGCAATCGAGAGCTTCTTCCGCAATCCCCACACCAGCTACACCCAACGCTGCCACTAGACGACAATCCCGCAGTACCAAGAGTCCACGGCGGCACAACGACATTCTTCGCCGGCGCCAGTGGCTTTGGAATGGGAGACATGCACTACTACGAAGGTTGCCAGGTGTCTGTGAATACAGATGGTGGTGCGGGTGATAGGTTGATAGATGGTATCTCAGTTTAACTAACAAGATGGGACATCGCTCAACTATGCTTTGACGCCACGTTCTCGATCATCCAGGCTGGGCGCTGCTGTCGAAGAACATTGCGCCTAATGCTCTTCACAACTCAAGGGCCCGATACGACGCTCCGAAATGCGATGAAGACACTCGCGTCGAGGTCATCGAAGAGATCATGGAACGTATCCGAGATCCCGAAGCTCCCCAGCGCTTACTGTGCATGACGGGGGCTGCCGGTTCGGGAAAATCGGCGCTGCAGCAAACTATCGCCGAACGTTGCACCAAGTCAGGTATCCTTTCCGCAGCGTTCTTCCTCTCTTCAACCGACCCTACTCGAAACAACATTTCGTTCATTGTCCCGACTATTGCCTACCAGATAGGATTAAAACACCACATCTTCCGAAGCTCTGTCGCTGCTGCTGTGAAGCACGATCCCTACATCTTCTCCCAGTCACTACAATCCCAGATGGATGCACTCATCGTTGGCCCCTTCGAGAGTGTCCGAAGGAGTCAGCAAATTGGCAGCAACACCTTTCCGTACGCCATTCTCATCGACGGCCTCGACGAGTGCAATGGGCCACCCATCACCACCTCAGACATTCCCCTCGTCAATGTTGATGATCGATGGCGTGCTGAAGATCAACAAGGAGAGTTATTGGCGGCTATCAAACACTGCATCCTCGACAACGACCTCCCGTTCCGCGTCTTCATTGCCAGTAGGCCAGAATTGGCTATCTACACCGCGCTCCAACCTGGTGGGCTTCTACGCGAAGCAGCGTACCACATTCAGCTCAGTCACAAGTACGACGCCTCTAGAGATATGCGTCGATACTTGCAGAGGAGATTCGAAGCTATCGGCCTACGCTTCGGCAATCCCCAATGGTTCAGCGAGGGCGACATCGAGACCTTGGTCGGAGCTGCGTCTGGGCAGTTCATCTACGTCGCGACGGCCTACAAGTACATATCGGACCCTCGAGCCTCTCCCGAGCAGATGCTGAAGATCGTTCTCACCTGGACGCCACACAGCGGACAAGCGACACGGCCATTTGAGGCACTCGACAGGCTTTATACCAACATTTTGTTGACGGCAAAGAGCGCGTACGAAGCTGTCGAGAGCCATCATGGACGCGACTTTCTTTTGTTGTTCAAGGCGCACCATATGGGTGTTACTGGATTTGGTACTCTGCACCTTGCCATCATTACAAACCCTGCAGCGGATCTTCTCTCTGCGGTGCTATGCCTAGAAGCCAGGGCCGAAGAAACTCTAATCTCAGACCTCCGTTCCCTTGTGGCTCTCGAAACGGATGGTAATGGTGATTTGCGTCTACGTCTGTACCACAAATCCTTCTCCGACTTCTTGCAAGAACCAAGTCGTGCAAAAGACTTGTTCGTACCGGAAGCTCGGGTTTACACTCACCTCGCAAGCTGCTTCATGCAACAAATTATTGAATGTCCATTAGACTTTGACTCTCGTGCGTAATTCCTGGTTGGTTACTGGCAGGATTTATAACCCTCTGTTTTAGTACCGGCCAAGTGGGAGGACCTCCCTCTCCAGAAACTTTATAGGGATTCTCTGGAGGAAGCTATCGAAGACCTGCCGAGTTTCTTGAGCGCCGTCGATGCCATTGATGATGATGAAGTCGTGGCCTTCACCCAGAACGGCGGATGGCAGACAATCAACAGCTTGTTGCCTCTAATGTTTCCTCAGTCTCGATATTTGCGTGTCGATTTTAACCATTGGATTCGTGATCTGCAGAGTTTCACTGACGGCCTGAAAGTGAGTCCTTCCTTGCGCTGAGGCGGCCCCTAACATCAGTTTTTCTGTATTCTTAGGCCCGAAAGCCTGAGGCTGCTGCGGTTATAAGTGTGTTTATCGAAAAGTGGAAAAATGATCGCAAGCAGTATGAAGATGAACTCAGAAGACAACAAAATAAACGCAGAAGACAACGAAGTCAACATTCGGAATTCCGATTCCAGTGAATAGCTCTGGTTTGTCACGTTGTTACAAATTATGTAGGCATATTATCATATCAATACACACCATGTCAGTATCCCCGCGTGCTCAGAGGAGCAAAACTGCACGATAGGAAACCTTTTGGGGCAGGCAAAGCTTGAGGGAGGATGTGGTTTGATGACATCTCATCTTGCACATCTCAGTTCAAGGAAGCGACCAGGTATGTCGTATGAATACATTCTTGACCATCCCTATCTTGCCCTGAAGGTTTCTAGCACCGAGCTTCGACAGATCCAGTTCATAGACGCACACATCGAGGATGACCTTGTTATCGTTAGAGCCGTGGTCTGAGGGTGCGGGACCACAGGTTCATGGAGATCCTTCTTGATCATTTTGAGCTTCCCTCGACGCCCTCCGAGTTTATGCCAGTTCATTCCTTCAGTTTCTTTGACCCTGGTGTCCTCCCGAGTCTGTGACTCGTCTCTGAGAAAAGGATACACTGCTCTTTTTTGAAACCGTCTCATTTTATCTGTCGCAAGGTCAAAGAGGGGTTGGATGCGCGTTTTGAGGCTACCAGCTTTGGTAGGTTATTCTCATCCCGCATTCTGCTCTGCGGTCTATTTGGATGGGAAAACGACGTGACGGCAGATGAAGAAGTGAAGCTTTCGAAGGTCGTCTTTGTTAGCAATGTTGTAGAGGAGACGGAAATTAGGAGGTCAGCGGCTGGGTTTGCAAACTCTGCAAAGTCCTGAAACTTGGGTCCCGCACGCAAAGAGCATTCAGCCTCCCTAACGATGAGCTCGATGTTGTGTACTGTCTCGGAGGGGTTGGACCATAAGACTCAAGGCCCGATGCTGGTGAGGCAATATCAATCTAGCCGTGGTCTACAGGTGGTAGGCCAGGAGCGCCTGGATGAGTCCGACCTGATAACTAACTTAAGCCCGGGTGGGAGGGTACTGAAGTACCAGTTGGTCTCTTCATCTTGAAGAACACTGGGTGGGGGAGTCTATAAGGCCGTAGAAAGCAAATAGGAGAGTGTAGACCTGTGGTAGCTCTCTAAAGTTCTGCTTAAGCCCAAGGATTTCGATGGTATGGGATTATAGCTCAAGACCAGGCGATAGCTCGGACCTGGCCAGCGAAGGGAATGTGCTTGACAAGACTGGTTGGAGGCGTTGAATGTGCATCAACATTTTCTGAGGGCAGGGCATCACGCGTCTTGCCAGGCGGTGATCGTTGTGGTTCTCAACCAAGCCGACTTGACTAATTGCCAATTCCTCCACTCCCTCTCCGTCACCACTTTCCTCCTCCTCTCTGTCCAAGGTGGCCAATATGGATGATCCTATGTGGTAGCANGGGGAGGTGGGATGGGGCTACATTGAGGCGGAGGGAGACATCAGACGTGGTCATCTCGGCGACTCACCCGACTCGGAACGTCGGACTCGAATCCGATTGGTTCCAAAGCTTTGAAAGGACCGAATCGAGCGAGAACGACAATATTTCGAAGTGGCTGCCCACTTCTTCCTCTGCGCCAGTGTCCCATCCCGGGCCCCAACATGCACCGCACGCTTTTTGAACAACGGCAGAGCCCAATGGAAGTGGAAGGGTGCCAGGATCAGTGGAAACAGAGGGCAAAGGTGTGACGAAATATGACCTACGCCCTCCAGGATCCTCTCAACTCTTGTTCCCCTCAGTCTATGGGCTCTCTCATGGCCATGGGAGAGGTTCACCAACAAACTTCCAACGATTGCGCTCCAGCCGGATCCTACGTGGCATTGGAGGAGTGAAGAACGCGATTCCTTTTGTGGGAGTCTCGATCTAGGTCGAGAAACTCGCAGATGGGCTGGCGACGTCAATTGAAATCCAGAGATACCATACATCTCACCGTCGCAGCCTAGCCCTTCACCTTTCAGTCGGCTTATGGCCCAGTTGCATTCGATTGTAGTTGTACTGTGAGTTCCTTTCTATTTCCTTCCGCGAAACTCATGCGTTGTAAGTCCATGACTGAATATAAATGGATTATATAGGCTTTCACGTTTCTGGCTACGAAACACAACCTCCGAATTCATTCATGAGATTGATTGAAGGTGTTTCTGACGCTTTCATCGTCCCCCCTTTGGCCGCATATCCATTCCCCCAAGACATCTCCAATTGGGCTCAACTCCGACTGCAAGAAACCTGCTAGAACCCTGCCGTGAAGTGGGATCAACGCGACTGACCCGCACACCTCCTCGTTGTCAATTGCGACTCAAAATCACGATTAGGGCCATTCAGCTACCACAGCAAATGCCTGAATGCCTATCCGTCGACCGGTTGAGGCTCACTCAAGGTAGCGTTGCAAGCGGGTGATGGAGGGCTAGGCAATCCACTGGAGGGTGAGGCGGAGCAGGGGACTGAAACAGGCGTCGAGNAATGGGATAGCTAGAGACCGGGAGGAAACGACTGGATTCAATTGATSGGCMTGGAAGCAAGAAGATGACGAGGAGAAGGGACTCTAGCACAGACCTAGCGATCGTAGGCCGGGCTCRGGAGCAGGGTAGACTCGAGTCGTAAACTCGGAGACTTSGGTGGTCAGGGACYGCTTCGGTGCTGGYCTCATAACCAAATGATTCTTGRACGAAGYTCCTCAGCATCTACCAAGGACGAGTGACGGTCGTCTGTCTCCAATTTACCASCCCTTCTTCCTGTTGAATGCCCACTCCCAACTTCAACATAGCTTGGCTATCGAACTCACKACAGCCTAGRCGCCGGACYTYGAGCGTCKACCCAATTCGGGCTTCGAACGCAGCCACCACATACACRCCTCGTGCCTGCCTNNNNTCACACGRTRNNNGTGCAGCATTCCSTTCTTGCGTYCCACCTTCATCWCCATYCNCAYYCCNNNCTGCAYGATGCCCCCAAAGTCYRAGAAGRAASACTTCTGGTCCCGCTTCYTTTCTSTTTTCGGCRKTCGCRGTGRCRGATCTACTGKTSATCGTCATCGAGACTCACGTAGGATTGCAAGTACGGCTTCAACACACTCAGTCCCCGATTTAYCGCTTCCCGYACACGACWCAACTCGTCAAAGCCATGGATCTCAGTYCCCGATCCGTCAATCTAGGAGCGAAAACAATGTAGTCGAGTCRKCTCAMTGTGCTGTGCTCTCGATGCCCGGCAATCGAGACCTTCTTCCACAAYCCCNACATCAGCTACACTCAATGCCGCCACCAGACGACAATCCCGCAGTACCGAGAGTTCACGGCAGCCCAACAGCATTCTTTGCCGGCGCTAGYGGCTTTCGAATGGGAGATATACACTACTACGAAGGTAACCATTTGCCTGTGAGCACAGGTGGTGGTGTGGGTGATAGGTCGATAGACGGTATGTCAGTTCCACCAAGAAGATATATACCACTAAACTACGCTTCAATGCCACGCTCTCGATCTCCCAGGCTGGGAGCTGCTGTTGAAGAATATCGCGCCTAATGCTCTTCACAACTCAAGGGCCCGATATGACGCTCCGAAATGCGATGAAGACACTCGCGTCGAGGTCATCGACGAGATCATGGAACGGATCCGAGATCCCGACGCTCCCCAGCGCTTACTGTGCATGACGGGGGCCGCCGGTTCGGGGAAATCTGCACTGCAGCAAACTATAGCCGAACGTTGTGCCGAGTCAGATATCCTTTCCGCAGCGTTCTTCCTCTCTTCAACCGACCCCACTCGAAACAACATTTCSTTCATYGTCCCTACCGTTGCYTACCAGATAGGATTAAARCACCACWTCTTCCGAAGCTCYGTCGCTGCYGCTGYGAAGCACGATCCCTACATCTTCTCCCAGTCRYTACRATCCCAGATGGATRYACTCATYGTTSGCCCCTTCGARAGTGTCCGAAGGAGTCAGCMAATTRCCACCAACMCCTTTCCGTACGTCATTCTCATCGACGGCCTCGACGAGTGCRWYGGGCMACCMAWYACCACCTCAGACATTMCNCCTNGTCAACGYTGAYGATCGAYGSYGTGCTGAAGATCAACAAGRAGAGTTATTGGCRGCTATCAAACACTGYATCCTYGACAAYGACCTCCCGTTCCGCGTCTTCATCGCCAGYAGGCCAGAATTGGCTATCTACACCGCGCTYGARCCTGGTGGGCTTCTACGCGAGGCAGCGTACCACATWCAGCTCAGTGACAAGTACGACGCCTCTAGAGATATGCGTCGATACYTGCRGAGGAGATTCGAAGMYATCGGCCTACGCATCSGCAATGCCCRRTGGTTCAGCGAGGGCGAYATCGAGACCTTGGTCGGAGCTGCGTCTGGGCAGTTCATCTACGTCGCGACGGCCTACAAGTACATATCGAAGCGTCGAGCTTCCCCTGCGGAGAGGCTGAAGATCGTCCTTACCTGGACGCCACACGAAGGACAAGCTACACGACCATTCGAGGCACTTGACAGGCTTTACACCAACATTTTGTTGGCTGCAAAGAACGCGTACGAAGCTGTCGATAGCCATCATGGACGCGACTTTCTTCTGCTGTTCAAGGCGCACCACATGGGTGTTACTGGATTTGGTTCTTTTACTGGTACTATTGTGCGAAACCCTACACCAAATCTTGTTTCCGCGATGCTATGCCTGGAAGCCAGGGCTGAAGAAACTCTAATCTCTGACCTCCGTTCCCTTGTGGCTCTCGAAACGGATGGTACTGGTGATATGCGTCTACATCTATACCATAAATCCTTCTCCGACTTCTTGCATGAACAAAGTCGTGCAAAAGACTTGTTTGTACCGGAAGATCGGGTTTACACGCACCTCGCAAGCTGCTTTATGCAACACATCATCAAATGTCCATTGGACTTTAACTCCTGTGCGTGATTCCTGGTTGGTTTATTTGGTTTATGGATGGATTTATAACCCCTGGTTTAGTGCCAGCTAAGTGGGCAGAGATCCCTCTCACGGAGCGTTGTAAGCTTTCTCTGCAAGAAGCCATCGAGGACCTGCCGAGTTTCTTGAGGATCATCCCTGGTATTGATGAAGAAGTCGTTGGTTTCACCCAGAACGGTGGATGGCAGAAAGTTGACAGCTTGTTGCCTCTGCTGCGTCGTAAGAGCGAATGGTTTCATACGAGTGCTCACAGTTGGATAGGGGCTCTGCAGGATTTTGCTGACCGCCTGAAAGTGAGTCATTCTTGCTTGCGTCGAAGCAGCCTCTGACATGAGTTTTGTTGTATCTTTAGGCCCAAAAGCCTGAGGCTGCTGCGGTGATAATCGTGTTTATCGAAAGGTGGGACAATGACTTCAAGGTGAATGCAAAACAAAAATACAATTAGGTTTGGATTCTGGTAAATAGCTCTAGTTTGTCATGTTGTTTATGGTAGAGAACACTGTAAATGATGTGTCCCAATCTTCACGCTGCCTGGTCTAGTCATCACTGGGCTTGGTATTTTCATTGGTAATCGGTATTTGAAGGTGCAGCTTTCGGTGAAACGAGAACTCAAGTAAATTGTCTAGTTCCTTCAGAAGCGTGCTTTTGTTGAATTTCGTTGTGTTGATAGCAATGCCAAGTCACCTATGATTTCGCACTTCAGCGCAGCCATGGCAGGTTTAGGTAATTTCTCTTTTCTTATATGCGCTATCCCCTTAACTTACATCGCACTTACAGTCTCGATCCGAGCGTACGGAGCACAAGACGTTTTCGAGTCCAGACGTAGAATTGACCATTACATCAGGATGTTACGATTGAATTACGATCTCAACAGGTGGATTGGGATCCGTATAGACTCTCCCGGGGCCATTTTCACAGCATCTTTGGCTGTGTACTTGACCTATACGAGCACGACCAGCGCTGCGAACATCGGTTTCTCCTTGAACCGTGCAGCTGAGTTTACTTCCGCTATCCTCTATATGGCTCAAAGTTTCTATGTGTTCCAAATGGAGGCCAATAGGTACGTTCTTTTCTGCCGCTTTCGAAGGGTTGACTCGAATAATTGATCTGTGACTGTCTAATCGGTACAGCATGGAGAGGGCTGCTGCTTACTTCGAGATCGGGCAAGAGCCGAAGCCGACAGAGCGGGAAACCTCCAGCTTCTTGGCCTACCAGTGGTGGCATCCAAGTTAAGAATCTCACTGCACGGTACTCAAAGGTTCGTTATTCATCTATTTTCTATGTTGGACGATCCCTATAATCGATTCATAGGCTGGACCTGCTGTGCTACACGACATGACCTTCAATATCCGTGCAGGCGAGCGAATCGGTGTTGTTGGACGCACGGGCAGCGGAAAGGTATGTGGTTTGAGTAGCTTGCAGGCTTGATTGTGATTTCACGAGAACAGAGCACCCTCACGCTGGCTTTGCTGCGTGGTATCATTACTGAGGGTACAGTCTACTTCGATGGATTAGCAACGGATAAGATCAATCTCGACGCCCTTCGTTCGCATGTCACTAATATTCCTCAGTCGGTATGTGAACCTCACTCTGTTCATGTACTTATTGCTGACCGCTTCTCCAGCCTGAACTTTTGAGCGGGCAGTGATACATATCTGGCAAGAAAGCAGCTGCTGAACCAATCTTATAGGCTCTCTGCGGTACAACTTGGATCCTTTCGACGAGTACGACGTCGCTATCCTCAATGCCGCACAGAAGTCGTCAGGTCTATATGCTTCCCAAGGCGACTCAGATGAGGGCCGTCTCAGCCTTGACACCACAATCACCACAATCGCAAGCGGTGGGACTAATGTTTCGGCTGGACAACGCCAGATCATCGCCCTTGCGCGAGCCATTGTTCGGTCTACCAAGTTGTTAATTCTTGATGAAGGTTCGTATCCATTTGAGGCTTGGGTATTTCATGCACTGCTCGGCCTTCCCTCCTCGTTCAGCTACCTCTGCGATAGGTCGGCGTTGAGTTTATCACTGGATTGCAGGCACNTTTTTGACGGTGTACGTCTCTAGATCACGAAGCGGACGCAGTCATCCAGGATACCCTTCGACGAGAGCTTAGATCCGATGTGACCGTATTGACCATCGCTCATGGTTTGCAAACCACCATGGACGCTGACAGAATCGTGAGTCTCCGAAGTAATCTCATCTTGTTCCAGTGTAAACTGATGAAAACTCGTATTGTAGATGGTATTGGATGCTGGTTATATTGTAAGCGAATGAACGATCGCGTTGGTTGATGAGAGTGGAGATAAAGATCATTTGTATGAAGTCGCGTCGACTACCTGATTTCTGAACTGTCTGTTTCTGATACCCTACTGACCGACTCGGATAATTTATGTGCTTGTTTACCGCGCTCATTGTGTCCATAGTCGATAGAGTCGGTGTTCGATGGGCCCGTGTGAACTGCGTTCAGGCAGTGGCCGGGAGACTCCAGATAATTTCATTCTTACTTACGGTAGGTTGACTCGGGTTTCTTGCTTCGTTCAAGTGGGGTACCTCTGTTGACAAAAGTTAGGCGGGTTCGAAAGGGTTGCCCCCTACTGATTCTTGGCAGATTACCAACATTGCAAGGCTCCACAACTTTGCTATCACATTCAAGATCCTGAAGAGTGCACGGGCGCGTTGCTATTACTGCACTGTCGCCAGCACCAACAAAAGCAAGGGATAGAAGGGCGCTCTCAAGGCGCTCCCCCAAGAATGAGACGGTTCCGAGATAACTCTCGAATCGCATGCCGCTCAATGACAATGACTACCACACAAATCTCGTCAGTAAGGTTTCTCCGTAAGCATTCGGAAAAGCGAGTATGGTCACGTATTCTTCAGGGTTCCCCAACTCTATTCAATACATCCGCGATTCTCGTCTCTTTCAACAAGACTTCGGTAAGTACCCGAAGGGAATGACGCGCTATAATGGCTTTGACGGCTGCCTCAAGTCCAGTCATGCGGCCCTTTGTCACAACGGCGACTCAAGCAACGGTCACTCAGTACTCAGCTACCACGACGAATGCCTGTATGCCTGTCCATTGACCGGTCGAAGATCACTCAAAATAACGTAACGGTGCCAACGGGTGATGGGGCCTGCCAGGCAATCTAGAGGTGAGGCAGGGGAAATAGCTAGACCAGGAGGAAATGACTGGGTTCCGCTGATGGGCCCGGAAGCAAGATGGCGAGGAGAAGGGACCTAAGTACAGACTTATTTTTAAGGGTAGACTCGAGTCATAAACTCGGAGAATTTGGTGGTCGCTGGCAGGGACCGCTTCGGTTGTGGCCTCAGACGTTCTACCGAGAACGAGTGATGGTCGTCTCTCTCAAAGCCCCGTCATCCTGCTAAACTTTCACCCTCAACTTCAATATAGCTTGTTTAGCAACCTCACCTTTTCCTAGACGCCAGTGAGTTTGGGCGTCTACCAGATTTGGGCTCCGCATGATGCATGAACGCCTCGTGCCTGCAACCATCACACGGTAAAACAGCATTCCCTTCTTACATCCTACCTCCATCACCACTCCTTCCCCCTCACTATGCCCCCAAAGTCCAAGAAGAAACACTTCGGGTCCCGCTTCCTTTCTCTTTTCGGCGCAAGTGCAGCTTCAACACGCTCAGTTCCCGATTTATCGCTTCCCGAGCACGACTTGGCTTCTCAAAGCCATGGATCTCAACCCCCGATCTGTCAATCCAGGAGCGAGAAAAACGTAGTCGGCTCGTCACAATGTGCTGCGTTCTCGATGTCCAGCGATCGAGACCTTCTTCCACAACCCCCACACCAGCTACACCCAACGTTGCCCCCAGAAGACAATCCCGCAGTACCGAGAGCTCACGGTGGCACAACGACATTCTTTGCCGGCGCCAGTGGCTTTCGAATGGGAGATATGCACTACTACGAAGGTTGCCATTTGTCTGTGAATACAGAAGGTGGTCCGGGTGATAGGTCGATAGATGGTATGTCAGTTCCACCAAGAAGATGGGACATCACTAAACAATTGGATCGATGTCACCTTCCCGACCTTCCAGGGTGGGAGCTGCTGTCGAAGAACGTCGCGCCGAATGCTCTTTATGACTCAAAGGCCCGATATGACGCTCCGAAATGCGATGAAGACACTCGCGTCGAAGTCATTGGCGAAATCATGGAATGGATTCAAGATTCCAACGCTCCTCAGCGCTTACTGTGCATGACGGGGGCAGCCGGTTCGGGGAAATCTGCGTTGCAGCAAACTATAGCCACACGTTGCGCCAAGTCAGATATCCTTTCCGCAGCGTTCTTCCTCTCTTCGGCAGATCCCACTCGAAACAACATTTCTTTTATTGTCCCCACCATCGCCTACCAGATAGGATTAAAACACGACCTCTTCCGAACCTCCGTCGCCGCTGTTGTGAAGCACGATCCCCACATTTTCTCCCGATCATTACAATCTCAGATGGATTTACTCATCGTTCGCCCCTTCGAGAGTGTACGAAGGAGTGAGCAAATCGGCAGCAAGACCTTTCCGTACGCCATTCTCATTGATGGCCTCGACGAGTGCACTGGGGAACCAAACACCACTTTAGGCATTACCCCGGTCAACGTTGATGATCGACGGCGTGCTGAAGATCAACAAGAAGAGTTATTAGCGGCCATGAAACACTTCATCCTGGACAACGACCTCCCATTCCGTGTTTTCATCGCCAGCAGGCCAGAATGGGCTATCCACACCGCGCTCGAACCTGGTGGGATTCTACGCGAGGCAGCGTATCACATACAGCTCAGTTACAAGTACGATGCTTCTGGAGATATGCGTCGGTACCTGGTAAGGAGATTCGAGGACATTGGCCTACGCATCGGCAATTCCAAATGGTTCAGCGAGGGTGACATCGAAACCTTGGTTCGAGCAGCGTCTGGGCAGTTCATCTACGTCGCGACGGCCTACAAGTACATATCGGAGCGTCGAGCTTCACCCAAGGAGCAGCTGAAGATTCTCCTCACCTGGACGCCACACGAAGGACAAGTGACACGACCATTCGAGGCACTTGACAGGCTTTATACCAATATTTTGCTGGCTGCAAAGAACGCGTATGAAACTGTTGATAGCCATCATGGACGCGACNTTTCTTTTGCTATTCAAGGCGCACCACATGGGTACTATTGGGTTTGATTATTATGCCATCCAGGCATACCCCGCAGCAGATCTTCTCTCTTCGATGCTTTGCCTGGAAGCTGGGGCCGAAGAGACTCTAATCTCGGACCTCCGTGCCCTTGTTGCTCTCGAAATGGGTCGTGGTGGTGATTTATCCCTACGCCTGTACCATAAATCCTTCTCCGACTTCTTGGAAGCTCCAAGTCGTGCAAAAGACTTGTTTGTACCAGAAGATCGGGTTTACACGCACCTCGCAAAGTGCTGTATGCAACACATCATCGAATGTCCGTTAGACCTTGACTCCCGTGGGTGATTCTTCTGGTTCGTTACTCGCTGGATTCATAACTCTCTGTTCTAGTACCGGCCGAGTGGGAGGAGCTCCCTCTCCCAGAGCTTTATAGGCGTTCTTTGATGGAAACCGTCGAGGACCTGCCGAGTTTCTTGCGCGGTATCCATGCTATCGATGATGAAGTCGTTCGCTTCACCGAGAACGGTGGATGGCACAAAATCAACAACTTGTTGCCTCTGCTCCGTTTTACGGGATACCTTTCTTACTCTTTCGACGATTGGATTGGGGCTCTGCATCATTTCACTGATCGCCTGAAAGTGAGTCATTCTTCCTTGCGCTGAGGCAGCCTCTGACATCGGTTTTGTCATACTTTTAGGCCCGAAAGCCTGAGGCTGCTACAGTAATAAGTGTCTTTGCAGAACAGTGGGAGAATGATTACAAGCAGTCAGCAGTACAGAGATGAATACCTCTAGTTTGTCATGTTTTTTCTATCGTACAGAACACTGTAGATTTTGTAGGCATACCATTCTTCGACAACGTCTACCCGTATGACTACGAAGCTTGAACATGTCAGTATACCTGCAAACTCAACGGAGCAAAATAGCACAATGAAAATATGTTTGGGGCATGCAAAGCTCGAGGGCAGATGCAGTGTGGTGACATCGCGTCTTACACATCTCAGCTCGAGGAATAAATTCCTGACTATTGCTCGCCTCCAAGACGCATACGAAATCAACGTAGGTACATTACCAAGCAAAGAAAGTACTAGTGCTACTAAAGGGTGAAAATATTACAAATATAAGGATGATTCGAGCAGCGGAGGATTGAGCGACTCAAACGAAAGGGTGAGATAGTAGACTCGGATCCTCTCAGCCACGTAGAACATTGATGTTCACCTTCTTCCACCTCTTGCTGATCTCTTCAACAATAGACTCTCCCGGCATCACATATGCGATATCAACATAATCCCTCGTCCCAGAGCCACCCGTCAACATACCAACAATCCTATTCTTGACGTCAAACACAGTAGCGCCCGAATCGCCTCCAGCGGAGAAATCTTCCCGATACTGTGGGCCCCAAGGCTCAGGCTCAGGCGGGAAAACACCTCACTCCAATGCCCTGAACTTCATCGTAGAAGCAGTCATCATAGAAGCAGTGCCATTTGACGAAGACAAGTCGTAGATTCGGAGCGAAGGTAGATTATTGGCCTTGCCGAACGTGAGTCCGGTCGCCCCTCCCCTCTTGCCCACTCGAAGATAGTCGTTGCCATCTGCCAGATCTGTCGTCGTGGGATTGACCATCTCGTCAATGGGAGTGAACCCCTCCAGCTTTAGGAGTCGCATGTCGTCGTAGTTTATGTCGCGCTTGAGCTTATGGCGACCGATCAACTTGACCAATGTGTATTCGCGACTATCCCCTCCAAGGTCGACCACGTTGCCCAAAAAGTTTCCAGCACCGAGTTTCGACGGGTCCAGTTCGCAGACGCACACATCGAGGATGAACTCGTTGCCGTTGGAGTCGTGGTTTGACGGTGCGGAGCCACAGGTGGTGATGGGCGGGGAATAGACAACATGGCCAATAACCCGGTCGGACTCATCGCTCCAAGCGTCCAGGGCTTCGAGTTCCCATCTGGTCGTCTCCTTTAATTTCTTTTGCTACCGCTTTCCTTCCAGCGCCGCAGCTTCTCTCTGATAGGAGGCTACACTGTCCTCCAATTGTTTGATCTTCTTCAAACCGCCTTCTTTGACGCATTGCAAGGTTGCAGCGGGGGGGCTGGATGACGCCGATGCACGGTTCGAGGCTGCCAGTTTTGCCGGGATATTCGTACTCCACATTCTGCTCCACAGTCGAGCTGGACGGGAAAACGACGTGGCGGCAAGTGAGGAAGTAAAGCTTCGGAGGGTCGTCTTCGCTAGCAACGTAGAATCCCCGAGTACCAGCAGCATCGGGAGCGCTCGTCGACGATATCGCAGTCCCAAGTGTAGAAGAGATCGTGATTCGAAGGTCGACGGCTGCGTTCAAAAGTTCTGCTGTTTCCGGTCCCACACCTGAGAAGCATTCAGCCTCCCGGATGACGAACTCGACATCGTCAATACCATGCCTCTTCAGCAGAGCCTTGCATTCCAATACAACCTGAACACCGTCTTTGCGAGAGAGGGTGCCCGGCTTGACAGCGATAGCCATAGCCTGATGAGTAGTGACAGGGTCGCTCCATATATCCCTTCGAGGTTCGATAACCTTGACAGGATCTATGCTCGTGAATTGTACAGACCTGGAGTCCAGAAGATTGACCAGCTCCTCTCTCTTTGAGGAGTTGAGCCAGAAGGATACAAGGCCTTCATGGCGCCCGATATTGGTGAATCGATGATATTCTGGCCATGGATCAAGGGGTTGACGCCAGGGGCGAGTGGATGAGTCCGACCTTGCGACGAACTTGGGCGCGGATGGCAGGCGACAAAAGTAAAAGCCGGTCTCCTGTGCTTGAAGAGCGCTGGGTGGCGTAGTGTATGTGTGTTCCGTGGACATGGCAGGCAAATGGGAGAGCGTAGACGTATTTTAGCTTTCCGATATTCAAATTCTGCTCGAAGCTTAGGTTTTAGGATTCAGATCAGATGAGATTCTGAGTCAAATGAGTCATGGTTTTCTCCGACCCGTTGAGTGTGTGCAAGAGGGTCTCACTTGCTGCATACCGGCCTTCCGGAAGAGGGCGACACGCGCACCTATCGTCCACAAGCAGGTATGCTGCATGAATAGATTCTTGACCATTCCTGGCCTCCAGGTACTTTCATGAACAGACAGATTAAATAGAGCCTATCGCGACTGTAAAAAAAAAAGAAAAGACGCGTACTAAGTCAACGTATACGTAGGTACTACATTACCAAGCAACTAAAATACTACTAAAGAGTGGCAAAAATTACAGGATAAGTCAAGCAAAGGAGGATGAAGCAATCTGAACGAGAGTGGGAGAGATAATACACTCGGATCTCCTCACTCACGGAGAACATTGAGATTTACCCTCTTCCACCTCCTACCGATCTCTTCAACAATAGACTCTCCCGGCATCACATACGCGATATCAACATAATCCCTCGTCCCAGAGCCACCCGTCAACATACCAACGATCCTATTCTCGACGTCAAACACAGTAGCGCCCGAATCGCCTCCAGCGGAGAAATATTCCTCGATCGGTGGGCCACGAGGCTCAGGCTCAGGCGGGAAAACACCCCACTCCAATGCCCTGAACTTCGTCGTAGAAGCAGTGCCATCTAACGAAGAGAAGTCGTAGGTTCGGAGCGAAGGTAGATTATTGGCCTTGNCCGAACGTGAGTCCGGTCGCCCCTCCTCTCTTGCCCACCCGAAGATAGTCGTCGCCGCCTCCTACGTCTGTCGTCGTGGGATTGACCATCTCGTCAATGGGAGTGAACCCCTCCAGCTTTAGGAGTCGCATGTCATCGTAGTTTATGCCGCGCTTGAGCTTATGGCGGCTAATGATCTTGACCAATGTGTATGGATCACCATCCCCTCCGAGGTCGACCACGTTGCCCAAGAAGTTGTTGGCACCGAGCTTCGTCGGGTCCAGTTCGCAGACGCACACATCGAGGATGAACTTGTTGTCGTTAGAGTCGTGGTCTGAGGGCGCGGAGCCACAGGTGGTGATGGGCGGGGAATAGACGACATGGCCAATAAGCCGGTTGGACTCATCCCCCCAAGCGTCCAAGGCATCGAGTTCCTTCTTGAACGCTTCGAGCTTCTTTTGATGGTCTTCGAGTTCCCATCGGGTCGTCTCCTTTAATTTCTTTTGCCACCGCTTTCCTTCCAGCGCCGCAGCTTCTCTCTGATAGGAGGCTACAATGTCTTCCAAACGCTTGATCTTCTTCAAGCCGCCTTCTTTGACGCATTGCAAGGTTCCGGCGGGGGGGCTGGATGACGCTGATACACGGTTCGAGGCTGCCAGTTTTGCCGGGATATTCGTACTCCGCATTCTGCTCCACGTTCGAGCTGGACGGGAAGACGACGTGGCGGCAGGTGAGGAAGTAAAGCTTCGGAGGGTCGTCTTCGCTAGCAACGTAGAATCCCCGAGTACCAGCAGCATCGGGAGCGTTCGTCGACGATATCGCAGTTCCAAGTGTAGAAGAGACCGGGATTCGAAGTTCGACAGCTGCGTTTGCAAACTCTGCAGGTTCCGGAAATTTAGGTCCCACACCCGAAAAACACTCAGCCTCCCGGATGACGAACTCGACATCATGGATGTCGTGCCTCTCTAGCAGGGCCTTGCATTCCAATACAACCTCAGCACCGTCTTCGCGAGAGAGGGTGCCTGGCTTGACAGCAATAGCCATAGCTCGATGGGTAGTGACGGGGTCGCTCCATATATCCCTCCTAGGTTCGATAACCTTGACAGGATCGATACTCGTAAACTGCACAGACCTGGAGTCCAGGAGATTGACCAGCTCTTCTCTCTTTGAGGAGTTGAGCCAGAAGGATACAAGGCCTTCATGGCGCCCGATGTTGGTGAATTGATGATATTCTGGCCATGGGTCACGGAGTTTACGCCAGGGGCGAGTGGACGAGTCTGACCTTGCGACCAACTTGGGCGCGGATGGCAGGCGACAGAAGTAGTAGTCAGTCTCCTGTGCTCGAAGAGTGCTAGATGGGGGAGTGTATGTGTGTTCCGTGGACATGGAAGGCGAATGGGAGAGCGAGTTTGTCTCGCTCTCCAATATTCATATTCTAGCGCTTAGCTTAGGATTCAGATTAGATAAGATTCTGGAAAGCCTTGATCTGTGACTCCGGCTTCTGCCTAGGTTTTCAGGGGTCCTTCAAAGGCATGTGCCAGCCGGCGATCCGGAACACGCTAAGCCGTTGGCCCACGCGGCAAGGTGGCAACCTTCCAGACCTGCCCTTAGATCTGAGGAGACTCCTCCAAGACCCTTTACGCCTAGATTCTATCCGCGACCCTATANCCCGTCCACTCGATGGGTCGGAGAAACCAGGTTATGTCCATGACTCATTTGACTCATGATCTTATCTAATCTGAATCCTAAGTCCTAAGCTTTGAGCAGAATACCAGCTATCACAGGTCTACGCTCTCCCATTCCATGTCCATGGAACATACATACACCACCCCTCCCAGCATTCTTCAAGCACAGGAGACCGACTTTTACTTCTGTCGCCTGCCATCCCGGCCCAAGTTCGTCGCAAGGTCGGACTCGTCCACTCGCCCCTGGCTTCCACTGCGTGAGCCATGGCCAGACTGTCATGAATTCACCAATATTGGGCACCATGAGGGCCTTGTATCTTTCTGGCTCAACTCCTCCAAGAGAGAGGAGCTAGTCAATCTCTTGGACTCCAGGTCCGTGCACTTTACGAGCATCGATCCTGTCAAGGTGATCGAACCTAGGAGGGATATATGGAGCGACCCCGTCACTACCCATCGGGCTATGGCTATTGCTGTCAAGCCGGACACCCTCTCCCGGGAAGACGGTGCTCAGGTTGTATCGGAATGCAAGGCTCTGCTGAAGAGACACGGAATCGATGATGTCGAGTTCGTCATCCGGGAGGCTGAATGCTTCTCGGGCGTGGGACCTAAATTTCAGGAAACTGCAGAACTTACGAACGTAGCCGTCGACCTTAGAATCACGATCTCTTCTACACTTGGGACTGCGATATCGGCGACGAACGCTCCCGATGCTGCTGGCACTCGGGGATTCTACGTCGCGAGTGAAGACGACCCTCCGAAGCTTTACTTCCTCACATGCCGCCACGTCGTCTTCCCGTCCAGCTCGACCGTGGAGGAGAATCTGGAGTACGAATATCCCGTCAAAGCTGGCAGCCTCGAAATGTGCATTGGCGTCATCCAGCCCCCCACTGGAACATTGCAATGCGTCAAAGAAGGCGGTTTGAAGAAGATCAAACAACTGGAGGACGATGTAGCCTCCTATCAGAGACAAGCCGCAGCACTGGAAGGAAAGCGGTGGCAAAAGAAGTTAAAGGAGACGACCAGATGGGAACTCGAAGACCATCAAAAGAAGCTCGAAGCGTTCAAGAAGGAACTTGAGGCCCTGGACGCTTGGAGCGATGAGTCCGACCGGGTTATCGGCCATGTCGTCTACTCCCCGCCCATCACCACCTGTGGCTCCGCACCGTCAGACCACGACTCTAAAGACAACAAATTCATCCTCGATGTGTGCGTCTGCGAACTGGACCCGTCGAAACTCGATGCTGGAAACTTTTTGGGCAACGTGGTCGACCTTGGAGGGGATGGCCGTGAATACACATTGGTCAAATTGATCGGTCGCCATAAGCTCAAGCGCAACATAAACCACGACGACATGCGACTCCTAAAGCTGGAGGGGTTCACTCCCATTGACGAGATGGTCAATCCCACGACGCCAGATGTGGCAGACGGCAACGACTATCTTCGGGTGGGCAAGAGAGGAGGGGCGACCGGACTCACGTTCGGCAAGGCTAATAATCTACCTTCGCTCCGAACCCACGAATTCTCTTCGTCAAATGGCACCGCTCCTACGATGAAGTTCAGGGCTTTGGAGTGGGGTGTTTTCCCGCCTGAACCTGAGCCTTGGGGCCCACGGTTCCGGGAAGATTTCTCCGCTGGAGGCGATTCGGGAGCTACTGTGTTTGACGTCGAGAATCGGATCGTTGGTATGTTGACGGGTGGCTCTGGGACGAGGGATTATGTTGATATCGCTTATATGATGCCGGGAGAGTCTATTGTTGATGAGATTAGTAGGAGATGGAAGAAGGTAAATCTCAATGTTCTCCGTGGGTGAGGAGATTCGAGCCTATTATCTGTCCCACTCTCGTTTGAGTTACTTCATCCTCCTTTGCTCGACTTATCCTATAATCTTTGCCACTCTTTAATAGTACTTTAGTTACTTGGTAATGTAGTACTTTAGTTACTTGGTAATGTAGTACCTATCTACGGTCGTGATAGGCTCTATTCTATTAATCTGATCATGAATGTATCTGACAGCCAGGAATGGTCAAGAATCTATTCATGCGACATACCTGGTCCCTTCCTCGAACTGAGATGCGTAAGAGGCGATGTTACCAAATCGCATCTGCCCCCGAGCTTTGCCTGCCCCAAACATTTCCCATTGTGCTGTTTTGCTCCGTCGAGTATGCAGCGATACTGACGCGCTTAAGCTTCCTAGTCATACATGTATACGTTATCGAAGAATGGTAAGCCTACATAAGTTACAGATAGAACATCTTGGTTTTCACACTCGCCT
>JANBPK010001553.1:0-33609 GCA_027579435.1 Candolleomyces eurysporus
ATACACGGTAAGCTTTATTTTTTGTGAGGCTCCACAAGTGAAATATCGAAAGCGCGATCTGGTCTATCCTTTTTCGAATCCCCTCGAAATTGCCGAACACATTACTTAAACTCATACCCAGCCGAGCACTGATAACCAAGACTCCTTGCCCCAGGCCCTATCAGTTCCCGTTCCCCAACAACTTCCACCTGTGCCGCCCTTGCATTCAACGAATATGCCAGGAAATTATAGCGCTGATACAGCCTTGACGGATGCTCGAGAAACCGACATCGTAATTCCGTGAGTTGACCAAATATTGGTATATTCAGCTGCTCTACAACCCTTCTTTCAGAATCATGGGAGTGACTGGCGCTGGGAAGAGCAGCGTAAGGGCAAGGTTTTCACTAGCAGGAGATTGAACTCACCTGTTTCTCGAAAGTTCATCAATACCCTCCTTGATCACTTCGGAATCGTGAAGCGTTTCGAGGTTGGCTCAGCCTTGGCGTCTTGCACGAGTCAGCTCGAATCCGTCGTAATCGAAGGTCAAACCAACAATTGGAGGCGCATTAGAGGGCATAGAATCATCATTGTCGACACGCCTGGCTTTGACAACACGTACGCTGAGTGTTTCGAGACTCTGCAGCAAATTGCGCGGTGGTTAGAGGAATCGTAGGTCACGATATTAGTACCTAGTAATCATTCGCTGACCTTCGCTGCACCGGATAGATATCGCAAGAAGATGGTTCTGGGAGGGGTCATTTACCTGCATGACATCTCCCAGACGCGGCTTACCGGGACAGCTCGGGGAGACCTCGAGATTTTCAACCGCCTATGCGGCGAGTCGGCACTTGACAAGGTCGTCCTAGTCACCTCGCATTGGGGGACGGCTCCCGAACAAAATTTCGACAAGAGAGAGGAAGAACTAAAGAAACGATACTGGAATACAATGATGGACGGTGGGGCACGAGTTGAACGATTGGTCGCCGGCGAAGAGCAAGCTAGTGCTTGGAAAATCGTCCACTCTATACTTGAGAGGGTCGAGACACGAGCAATCCAGCAGATCAGGTCCGAAGGGCTCCAAATCCAAAGGGAGCTCGTCGACCAACGCAAACTCCTTCCCCAGACTCACGCCGCTCTCGAGCTGCGGGCTCATTTTGAGCAGATGATCGAAGCGCAAACCCGAATGCAAGCGTTGAAGGCTGCAGGGAGTGCAGAAGCAATGGCACAGCTGGAAGAGCATGAGGCAAAGGTGAAGCAGATGGCGCAGCAGATCGAAAATATGAAAGCCCCGTTCCCCATGCGCCTAGTACAATGGATAAAGCTGGTTGTGGGGAGGTGGATTTGGGCAGGTTGAGAGGTTGGTCCTTCAATATATATAATTTTACAAGGCCTACCTTCGCTACGGCGTTGGGGTACACAGTAGTGTAGGACCAAGTTCGGATATGTCTCTTGGCTCTGGAAATGTTATCGCATATGACGACCTTCAATGAGTTTGAGGCAGTGTTCAGTACAGACCCATGAGTTCGCTCGAGTGGCGAGATGCAACATGCGACTGGGCTAGCAACTCCGATCTGACCAACTCGCTACTTGTACAAATGAGATCATCAACGTGCTCATCCTGCGTTGATGGCCGCCAAGCAAGCAAAACGATGATCCACTGGGGCTTGTTGTAAATCGATACGCCTGTCAGACTCGACTTCGCCGATCGCCTGCAGTCTAAACGGCAACTACAGCTCTTGAGTGTCGTCTTCGGTCGACCAGGTTTGTGCTTCCTGTCCTTCATGAATACATGCTGATGAGGCAGAACCACTAGCACCGGTACCGATCCCGCTACTCGAGGGATCGAGACGAGGGTCAGGGCTGAACCAGTTCGTGCCCCAAGCCGATTTGCTAGTCATACCACTAACACTGAAGTTATCGGTATGGAAGGAAGAGTCAGCCTGGGGTTGGTGGAGGAAAGGCGAGAAGGACGAAGTAGTACCTCCCATAAGCAAATCAGAGGGGACGTGGTTGGAAGTAAGCGACTCAGCAACCGTGGGCCAACAATTCATATGCGTCAGTGTACTGGTACCAGAACTCCAAGCATACCGCGACTGGGTTTCCTGGGTTGCCGGCATAAAATCTGCGGAGAGGGTGAGGGGGTCTGCCAGAGGGCTGAGAGTGATCATATTCATCGAGTCGTCTTGGTCGGTTTCGCAGGGCACATCATCTGGTGGTTTCGTCAGGGATGCGCCTCCAACCCCCACGACGTCCGAGACTCAAGGCGTAGAAGGGAGCTTGAAGGGAGGAGACATCTGGCCTTCATCCTCGTCCCCTGAGCTACATCTTCCGTAAACGCTGTGTTTTGAGGAACGCTCTTCGTCCTGCCTCGGAGTAAACCTTGCTTGGTTTGCGTTCACCATCCGCCTCGAGCGGATCCTCCAGTCAAGGTCGAACCGAGTTGGTCATCCACCGCAGCTCTCTTCGTCGTCGCTGTTGTGGCAGTACTAGCATCGGCAGCTGCAGCCGCCGCAACCATCTTGGGAGAATTCCTCGGTTTGTAGCTAGCCCGCTGCTAGAACTCCGGAAACGCCTTCTTATGGAACCTTTCCCTCAAATCCGTCGACCTTCTACTCTGCTCTTGGAAAATCGGGTATTTTTTTCACTATGGTCGCCCACAGGGTGCCGTACTTCTCGTACCCCTCTTTCAGTGCACGGTCTTCCTCCTCTGTGAAGGGCCTCCGGCGCTCCGACTTCGTTTTGTCGGAGATGGGCGTGCCGCCCGCTAATTTAAGCATAATGCCGTGGAGGCCAGGGTAGTGTTGTTTGTAGGCATCGGGAAAGTAGGTGCGGAAACGGTCTTTGAGATCGGCCTGGGACCGGTTGTTGAACTTGAGCGCTAGGTCTCGGAGGATGGTCTTCCAGTTCCCCAATCCATGCTGCAATGTAACAGTAGCAGACAGGGTGAACCCTTAGGTAAGGAATGGTTTGTATAGCAGTAAGTGGCATATCCGCATACCTTGTTACACCCGGCAACAAGCATCTGCGTCTCCTACTGCGTCCACTTCTTCCTCACCTTCTTCTCAGGGACGAGCGTTTCAGGTGTTGACGAGGGTCCAGGGAGGAGGGGTTGGTGCGACTCCGGAGAGGACTCCGAATCGATTTTCAGAATATTAACTCGTAGTGCACTCCCACTCCCACTTGTACTACTACTGGCAGTCGTTTCAGGAGCACCATGATCAGATCTCTCCCCCACAGTAGCTGACTTGTCCTTGTCCAACCCCGTATCATCTCGAAGGCTCCATCCCTCGACAACCCGAGGCGACAAAGGCGGCATCAGAGTCCGAATCCCTTCGCTGTTTCAGAGGCGCCGGGAGCGTCGTAATCGTTATTGAAGGTGGCACGGGGGGTCTTGAACGAACAGTGGATATTGCCGACTGCCTAGCATTATCCTTTATGTCTCTTCCTCTGTTGGTGTTGATCTTGGTGAGGGTAGAGGAGCTCTCGCTCCTGCTGCATTGCCTAGTTTCTAGGAGCACCCTCTGCACCTAAAAGTTACCTATGGCTTGGCTCGACTACCAATCTAATGTGTGAAGCGGAAACTTGGTCCCAGACTTCGCTGAGTCAGCGTGAGCTTTGCATGATCCGCTCGGGTCCAATACCACTGTCAACCGTCTTGGTGTCGCCTGCGCCAACGAAACACACCGATACATATACTGGTCTAGGTCAGTGGTACTGCTATCTGGGACATTATATAGCTCCTTAAGCGTATAGGGTCTCGATGTCGACCCCGGGCCCTTTCAATTCTCCTGATTCTCCCAACTTCACCTGCTGGTGAACCTCCAGCAACAGCTTGAATGGCCCTCTCACTCGCCCAGGCCAAACTCAACGCTCCCTTTGGTTCCTGGGATCTTGATACTGAAAAATCAAAGGTCGTTGCCAACGGCACGGGTCTCGTTATCTCGAACATCCAGTCGCTCTGGCTCTATACAGTGTGCAGCCTTCAGGCCGACCAGTCCTACTTTGTCAAGATTGTCGAGGCGGGAGGAGATCAGTTTCGTCTAGGGGGTGGCTGGAGCTCTCAAAACGAGATGAAGGGTTATTACATGCGTATTCTCACCCACGAGATCCTTTTCATGATGATGGCTGGTGACGATTGCTCTGTCCAACCCGTTGGAAGAGTTTATGACCAAGGAGCTTTGTGTGGCGTCGTCATGCCGTTGGAGATGGTCCTCAAGCTCACAGCGACATCCCACTTCCTTGGGCTTAAGGAAGACAGCATACCTACGTCGGACCTCCCTCCCANGAGACCACATCCGGGACCTACAGGACCTCGTCAGGCGTCTCCACCAGAAGGGGATCATTCATGGAGATATCAAGCCTCATAATCTCCTCCGCAGGAAGAAGGATTCGCACCTCATCTTTTGCGATCTCGCTACTGCAGCTTTCGAATCGGCGAATCACAAACCATTAGGTTCGACGACAGAGTACAATTCCCCATTCCGTGCCAACATCGCGACAAGCATCCGTCCCTTGACCAAAGCTGATGATCTGTACGCCACTGGGATCACCATGTGGCAGCTATATACCGGCCTTATACCTTTCGAGAACATCGACGCAGATTTCATGGAGGAAGTTATCGCTTCGGGATTCCAACCCAACTTGCTAGTTGTCGACGACAAAGACGTGCGCGAGCTCATCAATTCGTATCTAGAGGCAGGCAATCCTCCCCTGCAGCTTCCCGATGGGCAAACTGCTAAAAGTTGGCTGGTGTGCGTGGAGGCTATTGTGGTCTTTGCAGATTGCGCTCAAGCGACCTCGGCCCTGCATACCTACGAGACTATTGTGCATTGTGATGGATGTCCGAGTCAGGATGGGAAGTGTGCACAGAGGTATTGTGTGCCTGGGGTGGTGAGCAGCGTTGACAAGGTCAAATGCCAGGCTTGTTGAAGCTGAGGAGTCAGAAAGATGATGGTACTACAATGCTCCATTTTCAAGCCCTTTTTCATGATTCACCATCGAACCGCATCTTCTCTCTTTTATATACCTCATCTCTTCTCTCTGGGATTTTTGTCACTAGGATATTTGGTATTATGAATAAAACAGACTGCACACTCAATAAAGGAATTTCAGGTACTCAAAAGAACTCCTCTAGTGGGGCGCTAGCACGGGTAAAAGCTGCCGGTACACTCCAGTGGGGAATAAGTTGACACTTACTGGGGCGGAGGTGCGCATTCAGCGCCGAGGCTCGGACATCATGCATCAGTACTGCTCATGGGGCCCCGCCCTTGCCGCCGTCATCACAGCTTCAAACTCCGTCTCACGTTATCGCTATGCGTCACCATCACACTTGACGCCGCACGCGCCTTCGTCCCTCTTCCAGCCATGAAAACGACACTTTCTCAGCATCTCAAGTCAGTGTTGTATCTGGACCGTGGAATGCTGGTCTTGAACAAACTCCCAGGTCTAACCTGTCAATTGGAAAGCGAGCAAACGCGCAAGAGACTTCCAAATTACTCACACACGAAGGTAATTAAAGGCCACCCAAGCATTCGTATGAAAGGAAGGGATTAACGTTTCACTCCGTGTCAAAGGTCAAACAAAACCAGTTCTCAAAATTGTTACCAGGTATGTACCACGAGATGCTTCGATCCACAGGTCTACTCACTGCTGTTAGGACTTGGAGAGAAGTATGACCTCCCCTCTCGGCCCTTTCCTGTCCATCGCCTAGACGTGGTGAGTTCATTTTTGCATATTGCGGATGACGGAATAACATATGCAAAGCAAGTAGGGAACAACAGGATGCTTAACTCTCGCGGTGACGCCGTCCGCAGCGCGTGAAATGAGCCGCCAATTTGCCCAAGGAGATGTTCATAAAACATACCTTGCGCTTGTGCGAGGTGGTGCTAAATCCTTTCCAGAGACCTCGGGTCGTATAGAAGACCCAATCCTATACGAAGATGGGTTTCTCAAAGGGTACGATGTTAATGGTAAACCCTCTGTCACGGAATGGGAGTTGCTCGCGGATTCGGTATGTCGCCCATNCCCAAGTCTCATGCCAGTAAACGGCCGCTCACATCCTTGAAGCCTGTAGCTCCTCTATCACTTGTCCGTCTAAGACTGTTAACTGGCCACAAGCATCAATTGCGAATACACTTGGCCAAGACTCTGAACAGTGAGCCTGCGTACTTTGGGGAGGAAGGAAACGTCTAACAGTACCCTGCAGCTCCTATCCTTGGTGACACGAGATACTCTCAAACTCCTCCTGCGGAATCTATCACTTCACAAATAGCCCTACCTCCTGACCGCATTTTCTTACACGCTTCTCGACTGTCCCTCTTCGTCAGTGTTCATTTCGTTCTACCACGCGGCCAGCCATTCTAAACCTCAGTTCCAGAAGTATCGAACAAGTGGTCCACAGAAACGTTTCAGACTTGGTGTTCAAGCCCCGCTGCCTGGCGATTTTGCTGCGATTTGTGAAAAACTACGCATTCCGATCTCTGACACAGATGTCAAGGGTGGTCTCTTCATGGATGGAGAACCTATCCAAGATTCTGACATGCCAGATCTGGATGCGCAGTGGCTCCATGCAGAAACAGCGACAGCGATTAGTAAACTTTGATCCAATTCCATCTGATTCTTGAATGTTAATGAACGCAATAAAGACGATAATTTACACCAGAAAAATCGAACACATATGCCAAAGGATTGACGAAGAAAGAGAAAAGGGCCGAAACACAAAAGAAGGCTGGCTATAGTACAAGCTCAAGGGTTCGTGCATACATATTGGGATTTGGTGTCCTGGAATAAGCCGATTAGTGGTGACTCTCCGAGTTGTTCTGCTGCTGCTGCGAGTTCTTGACGGAACTGCCCAGTGCTTGACCAAGGCCGACCGCAATAGCACCAATTGCGTGAGCGGCACCCGACGCCAGGATGGTTCCTCCAGCACCAGCGGCGACGGCAGGGATGGCAGGGATGGAACCGACGGTGATGAGGACGGCGCTCAGGACGCTCATGGCCTTGGGGTGTTCGTTCGTGAGGAAGTCAAGGGCACCCACGGCGTTCAGGAGCCACACGGGCGCGTTGGTGACGGTGGAAACTGTCGCAAGATGATAATTAATCTCAGCGTGTCAGCGGGACGGAAATGAATAACTGACCCTCCNTTTCCGTGCTCGTCCGTCGTATGGGGATCTGCTAACCTCGGAATGTGTGGACGACCTGGGCCTTGTGGTGACAGAGGTCTCCGACCTCGCCTTCTGGTGTGCTGGTCGCGCCGGCTTGTCCTCCGTGGCGTTGCTTTCGTCCTTGGTGTCGCGGCGTGTCAACCAAGCCGCGGTGTCACTGGCGAGAGTTCTCGACCTGGAAGGCTTGGGCCGAGACGCGGCGGCTCCGGGTGTCTCGATTTCCTCGATGGGCTCCTCAACGAGTGGTTTCTTCGTCCAGAGGAGAGTGTTGGATCGGGTCGGAGGCTTGCGCTGAGGAGTTGGCTTCACAGGGGCTGCGGGTGCGATCTTCTCCTCGCTCTTCTTCCTCGAGAACCACATGCCAGTACCCGAACCGCGGACCTTGATGGTCTCCTTCTGGTTCACGTCGATATCCCCTGCAGATCATCCATCAGAGATTGCCCTCGACTTAGAGAAGGGATTAACGAAGATGACTCACAGCCCATGTTCGTCATCGCAACCTTGAATTTCTTCCAGGTCCAGCGATACTTGCCACCGTTCACAGTTACGATGACTTTCTTCACTTCATCAAACCTATCAGCCACAGACACACCAATCGTCAGTCACATTCTGCTTCGTGTGCGGGTTGCAGGACGTACCGTGCCTTGGCCTTGGGACCCATGAAATGCTGAGCGACCTTGTACCAGTACTCCTCTGGCACCTTTCGCTGGACGCAGCCAGCCCTGATTTGTTCCAGCCATTCCTCCACTGGAGGATCCTTCTTCGGGTTGCCCTTGAAAACCGGCCCGTCGGTCCACTCTGCGTAGACGGGCTCGAGGTCGAAAGGCTTGATCTTGAATGCGTCCAGCACGTTCATGTTGAGGGCGTGTTGGGGATAAAGACAGTAGCGCTGGTTAGTGGCGGGGGAAGGGGTGTGTGTGTGGGGTAGATAGTGGCGGGCAAAGAGAAAGCGTCAAGCTTCAAGTTCGTTGCGCTGCAACGAGTGATAAAGAGGACAATAGGCGTGTGTGTGGGTGGCGGGATGGAATTGGCTTGTGGCATTTCCGGGTGGTCTTGTGTGATTTATATAGGTAACCTTGCCATAACCTCACTCTGGCGACCCTGGCCTACGACACGGGCCTTTCAAACACGTTTTTGATCGAGATTCGATACCCGAATCTCACTAATCTAATTTGGCAGAACATTGACATGCATGTACCGGTGACCTTTAAGCTTGTCGAGGGTGGCCTCGTTTCCGGCATTGTGTCCCGGTGCCGCATTTGGGCTCTTGATTTCTCCTTTTTCTGCTGCTCCACTGTGCAATCGCACGAATTGATAAACCGATTCGGGGTATAATACTTATTGTGGCGTGCCAATGTGACTACTCTGGAAAGCAGGATATAAGGAGACATACAATAGGAACTGAATAGATGGGGTGCTCACAGTATCAGTAAGCTGCTGCCTACCAAAGACGGAGTCTAGAAGTTGAACACCAGAACAAGATGTACGAATTTTCCGGCTAGAACAATGCACATCGAGGCCCAAGTCAGCCGACCGAACGACAAACACGTTGTAGCCACGGAACACAAATGATGAAGGGTGCGTGTTTCGAGTTGATATGTGTCCTTGACCACACAGCCTCGCGTTTCGTTGTAATTGACCATCGTCCATCCAGCTCCAGGTTTAGGGACCATTGTCCAGCTTGAAGGGCAACGGAATGACAATAGATGACGATGCTCGGACAGGGAAGTTTCATGGATGGTCGACGGGCGCCACTGCCGAGCTCTGAGGTGCTTCGCGATCTCATACTGGCCCTATTTTATCTGCACCAAATCGCTGTCTGAACTGACGTCGCAAATTTTTGCTTTCCGCTGGTGAACGGTGACCTCATCGATTGAGCTTGTCGCTCCAATCTAGTTGTGTGGGGGATAGCAATAGCTCAAGTACCAGTTATGGTTACGCACACTATGATGCTACTATCAACTAGATCGTCGAGTCAAAGTTCACACTCACCCACGGATGAGCTCCGCACTACGCTTTAAAACTTCATTAAGAGTCCGGAGTCCAGAGCCCAACTTGTGGTACATACAACCAGACTGCGTGTCTACATCCGGAGGCAGTGGGAGACTACTCTACATACCGAGAGTAACTAGGTCGGGTTTAGCATACATAACTTGGAGGTATGATACAAGAAAGCTTACCGTCTATAACGATAGCATGCGAAAATTGTAGGTGAGAATGACGTAGAGGTTTGAGATTTTATGATGGAGAAAGAGGCATGAAAATTTGCAGGAACTCTCGGACAGGGACAAGGCAAGGAGATAAAGCGCAGCATGATCACTAACCACGATCAGTCGTTGTGGAAGATCCACCGACTGGCAGGGCATGGGTGTGTCACTAAAAAGGTAACGATAGCTCGTAGATCAATACCAACATTCCACAGGAAAACATAGGGAAGATAACGAAAAAAAAACTTACGCGGCATCCACAAATCCATCCTAAACACGACCATATTCCATTTCTCCCTAATCATCTTCTTCGCACTCGCCTTCCCCATTCTCCACTTGACCTCCCCACGTCCCGGCCCATCCTCCTCCTCTTCCTGCGTCCCCATCGCACCCCTCATCAACGTCGCCATCATCCCCTGCAACCCACCTCCTACAGCCCTCTTCATCCCAGGCGGGACCGCTTTCAGATCCACAAATTCCGGAGCCGTAAGAATAAAGAAGGCGCCCTTCGGTACAGGCGAAGGGGGGGCCTCCACATTATCCACGACTTTCCCAATTTTGAGCAAAAGTGACTTGAAATCCTTGGCGCCCCACACATCTCGCGTAGGGCTCTTGTAAAACAATAACGCAGCAACCGCGTCATGGTTATAGAACATCCCATACTCGATCGTCGGCTCCAACCCCGTAGCCTCAAACGTCCCTATATCCCTCGCACTCTGCGCCTCCTTGCCCTTCTCCCAAAACACGTTTTGGGGTAAGCGGACGACGAATGGCAGAGCGTCTTTGCCCGTGGCCAGGATTTTCTCAATTTCGAGGAACCAGGGGTCCAGGCGGACTTTATGTTCGGTGACTTTACCTGAAGTGCGTTCGCCGACGGGTCGGGGGAGTGTTTTGGCGTAGACGAGGTGGTCTGCGACAAGTTCGTTGTCTAATACGCTTTGCACCCATTCGCTGAGCCAGTGGCTGGGATATCCTACTTCCCTGAGCCTCACGAGAAGACCGAAGAAGGCAGGGAGCCCGTTAGGTGTTTTGATGAGGCGTGGCCGAGGCTCGGTGAATCCTGGGTGGAGGTGCGAGAGGAAGAGTCGCGTGAGCCAGGGGAATAGCTCTTGTTTGGTTGCGAGAGCGTAGAGAGGGCGAGGGAGGGGTTGCTGGGAGTTGATGTTGAGGATGTCTTGGACGGCGTTGGGGTTGAGAGTGTGGATGCCCAAGTACCGCTTGAGCTCGTGAGGGAGAAGCATTGTGTAGCTAGATTATATGTCAGTGGCGTCATGAAATGAAGCAGGGTAGTAAAAACGCACTTATAACAAAACTCATCATCGTCCGCCCATACAGGCGAGTTGAACAAACAATTAGATGCAACAGACGATGAGGGATTGTCCTCCTGCAATGCCGGGACGACATAGGTCATAGTATTTAAAGTACCATGTGTATAATCTCTGTTCGGGCAGAATGAATAAATCAGCACTAGAAATTCCCGTCAACTGAAGAGAAGAATTCGAAAGACGTACGGGACACTCCCCAACCAAATCCTCGTCCACTTAGTGGGGAAGCTCTCCGGCCTAGCCTCATCCGCACCAGCCTTGATCTTCGCAAGATACTCATGCAACCCATCAGCTACAAACTCGATCCTCAACCTATCAGTTCCGGTTCCCTCCTCCCCGTCACCTCCAGTCAACTCTTTGATCGCATGAACAACACCCATGAAAAACGCAGCTGCGTACGTCCATGCCGGGCTATCCTTCTTCCTCTGATACCCTTCGTCTCCTTCCAACAGCCCTTCTCCTCCCCTACCTTTCTCTGAGTCATTGACAGAGCTGGAGAAAGAGATCCCAGTCCCTGGCCCACCAAGCCCATAAATCTCGTCCCACTCTGCGAACGAGTGTATATTCTTGAAGAGGTCTAGGTCGAGTTCTTGGTCGAGCATTCCGTGTTTACCGTCGTCCAATGACATGTTTGCTTTCCATGATTGTCTGATTAAGCGGGCAGATTGGGAGAGGCGGGTTTTGTCCCAGTCGTTCTTCGGGTGGTACCACTTGCTACTTCCACCACTGCTACCTCCAGCAGGTGTGAATGAGGAGAAGGAGAATGGTGATGGCGCGGAGGATGAGGACGAAGAAGAAGCTTTGGAGTGCTTCTTTCCTTTAGACTTTGTTGGGGTGCTGGGGCTAGAGCTGCTTCCTCCCCCTCCGGTGGATGGGCTGTTCGCCATGTCCCTCTCGTCCTTCTCCACCCGCTCGACCCAGACATCAAACTGCCCTTTATGATACTTCTCCCTCAACTCCTTTGGGGGTGCATGTGCGCTTACACCCCCTCCGCCGTGAGCACCCCCAGCCACCGAGCCCATGATTCCGGGAACCTCCATTCCTGCTTTGTTGACCGTCGCACCCGCACCGACCCATTCCCCTTCTCTCAGCATACTCCCGTTAACGCCGTACATAACGCTCTTCTCCACTTTCATGCAAATGAGGAGTTCGACGATGTCGTCTCTGGCATCTTTGACCTTTTGCCGGAGTTTGGTGAGGGGCATCTTGTTCACCTCGTCTTGGGAGTACCCAAGGAGCTTGGTGAGCACCGTCCTTAAATCGCGTTCGTTCTTCGCTTTTTCGTCTCTTTCCTTCTCCTTTGCTGCTCCGCTTCTCTTTGTGGCTCCATTTCCTCGACGGGAGGGGTAATTGTGGCCTGAGAGGAGAGCGTCGACTTTCTCTTCGGCTTCCATTTTTTGGCGGGTGAGGGGGTCGGGCATGCTGCTGTATTTGGGGCCGAGAGCGCCGGAAGCGTGCATTTCTTGAAGCTGTTTGGTTCGTTCGAAGCCGCCGACATGTTTCATTAGGCGAGTGAATTTGACGGTGGGGACGGGGGGTTTGAGCCAGTGGTTGAGGTAGTGTAGGAGGGAGGGGTAGGAGGAGGGTGCAAGGTGGATGTAAGGTGGTAGCCAGGGTCCTTCAGCAGAGGAGGCGTGGGGGTTGGAGAGGATAGCGTGGAGCTCTCTGACTGCTGAGACCCATCTATTACAGTGTTTCAGTAACGCGACAGTACTAAGAGCAAGATAGGGATGGACTAACCTGTCATAGCAATATGGTGGCACCATATACCCACTGTAAAGATAGAACACTGTACTCAAAATCTCCAATTTTTCCATTCGGAGACCTTCAAGCGTATCGTTCTGCGTCCCACTCTTATCCTTTCCCCTCTGTTTCCGCCTCTCGGCGTCAGCGATTTGAGTATCCAGTTTGATCAGTTGGTCAAAGAACATGAAGAATATGATATCTCGAGCAATCGTCGCCGGGTGAACGTCTAAGAGTGTCATGTGGGCTTTCAAAGCAGATTTTTGTTGGGAAGTAAGGGAAAAGTCATGTAGGAGACCTAGGGATACACTTTGCTCGGCTTTAGGAGTGCGATGGGAGCTGGTGATGTGGTGGAGGCCGATGAGAGAGGCAAATGCGTGTCGGGCTGCAAGACGGGAGGGGCTTCAGTTACTTTGGATGACATTGAGAGACAGTACAATGGTACGTACCGTCTCCGACACCTGCGATCAGGAGAGACAGGTTCGATAGCTGATCTAGAGTGAAGTTTTTCAAAGGCAGAGGATCTGGTTCGTCGGGGCCCCAGCCGTCAGTCAGAGAGATCAAATCGTCCGTTCCGAACGTAAAAAAANGTCATTTGAGGGTCACTATGCGTATCTCCTCGGTCAGAAAGGTTAAAAATAATTATAAACGCGAACGTACGGTGTTGCATGGAACAAAGGTAATTTTGAAAAATGCTTCTTCGCGTCCTTCTGAGCAATTTCGTACTGCCCGCTTATAATCTTTTCTTCCAGCCCAGCGTAGACAGCCCAACTGGGGTCATCAGGGGAGATAGCGCGAATAGATTCTATCTCTGCGCAATTTTCACGCACAAGAGAGGACGGAATAGTACCGTCTTGCAAGCCCAAGACGAGGGCTTTGGCTAGACGCGAAGAAAGCTTCTTCGCGATGCCAGACAAGTCATTGATAGGAGACTCTATGAGTTTCCAAGCTACCAGCACCGTTTCCACGCAGGAGCTGTACTGTCCGAGCTCGTAGAGAGCAGCACTGAGGTTTGAGGGGTACACCAAGGACTTTGGGTCAAGCGCCACCGCCTCTTTGTAGCACTTTGCAGCCCTGGCGGTAAAAGTTGAAAATTTGAGGGGTTTGGCGGACAGAACACGCACTCGTCGAGTTTTCCCGCCTTGAACAAGGTATTCCCCTTGTTTTTTGCATTGAGAGCGCGTTCCGGCTGGGTCGACATGGTTTAAAAGGAGAAACCGGTAATTGGAGTCAATTGGGGTAATTTTCGGCTGCCGCAAAATGCCGAAACGGTTCCATATGCAGGAAATCCAAGGTTTGTCATCCCTTCAACTCCAACGTCGACGTCGGTCGCCCCTCCTCGCCCTCAGATTTTTATCCCTATTTTATGCTTCATCGCTCACCAAAGGCTTATCAGAAAAAANCGCAGCAACCCCAGAACCACTTTCGAGCCCGACAACCACTCTTCCACCCAGCATGGAATTCATTTTCTACTCGACGTCCCAGCAGAGATCCTCGCAGCCATCTCAGCGAATCTCGACCCCCAATCTCTCCAGCATCTCAGCGAGACACATGAGCACTTTACGCGGCACGTAGAGCAGGACATCACCTGGAGGAGCGCCTTCGAGACGCACTACATATGCAATGAGCAGAGTCTCATCTTGCTAAGGCGTACTCAGCCAACCTGGCGCAAAGAATTCACGGAGCGCTTCAATCTCCTCCAGCGCTTCCTCTACTCTCGCCAGCCTACCATTGCCCATGCGCCGCTGCCGTCTCCGGCTATCTCCCGCATCCACCTCCTCTCACCCGGGGACCCCGGTTTTGGCCTCCTCTCCATCTCCCTGTTCCACGGAAGCATCGCCCGCTCCGTCCCGTCCACGGGAAAAATCCTGCCCGGGTTCATCGATGCCTCGGGGAACACTACAGGGTTAGGTTCCAGGACCTCCGAGTTCACGACGAACGTCTCAGCATGTGCGATAACCAGCACCGGGGGTACAGTCCGTATCCTCTGGGGGTACACCACAGGCCACGTTGCATTCATGGTTACCAATAGGACCATAGAGAATCCTAGACGTCCTGCCGCCGAGTTTCGGATTTGCCAGTTCGAAGAAATGCACGCGGGGTGTGTGACGGACGCGGTTTGGATGACGGAGGCTTCGGATACGTCATATGGGGGAGAGGCGATAGCGGTTACCGGAGGACTAGATGGGCATATCAAGATTTGGAATTTCACCGACCCTTCGACGCCTGATATCCTTTGGACTTCCCCACATAGACCCACGGATCTGAGAGATCCTTGTATCAAGGTCGCGTGTAATCGTGCCTTGGGGATCGTGGTCGGTGTCAAGAAGAGCGGGGCTGTGGATATTTGGACCGGCTTTGCACCAAATGATGCTGAACGGCTCGACCTGCGAAGAATCGCGGTGCGGCCCTGGCGAATGGGTGAAGCGCGTCCGTCCGCAAAAGTTCTCGCTCTGCACATCGACCCGCACACCCGCGCTATCCTCGTCGGCTTCCACGGGGNACATATATTTCTACCGGATCGACATCGCGCCAGAGGGTGAGGAGAACGAGGAAAGATACAAAATCACTGCTTTTGGTGCTCCCGAAGGCGGGGGTATCCTGTCGTGCTTGCATCCTTGCTTCACGTCGCGTGATAAGGAAGGCGCGCAGAGCTTTATCTTCGCTGGAGACAAGCTGGGATATGTCAGCGTCTACCCATGGAACGACGTCTCCTCCACCACCGTCACCAGCGGCTCGCTTCCGACAATGGTTCGTCCTACCCACTCGTTCCAAGCCGCTTCTCAGCACAGCGGACCTCCTTCGCAAACCCAGTCCCCGTCTAAGCATCGCCACTCTCCAGCAGCTGCCTTCAACTTCAAGACGAACAGCCAGCAGCAGCAGCAACAGGCTGCGGTCACCGCTGTCATCTGGACGCCCACTCTCCTGGCTACCGGCACGAGCGCGGGAGACGTAGTCGTGTGGGATAGTCTTACCTTTGAGAGGGTGAAGGAAGTCGTGAGGGCCGCTAAGTTACGGAGGGTCAGGAGGAGGGGTGGGGGACATCACCACAACCTCCAAAATGCCCAGCCGCAGCAGCAGGCTCAAGGGCAGCAAGGTCAAGCAGCACCCGGAGGAGTCGGAGGGGTGGGCTTTGAAGTCGAAGACAACTCTGTCCCCGATGACTCCGTGAAGCAGATCATCATGAGCGAGAAGGGCGATACGCTCGTCATTAATGTTGGAGGGGAAGTCGTGATGTGGAAAGCCGGAGAAGTCACCGACGAGAGCACCCATCATAACAAAGGGAAGGTGCATGGCGGAAAATTGAGGAGTGGAAAGTCCACCACCTCCGCTGGTGGGAGCAATACTCGAGCCGTGATAGGTGCTTCTGGAAAGTGGTCAGGTATGTTCTTTCTTGCTATTGATTTCTCTTTTATTTAACAAGTAAACTCACGCTCTGCGTTTATTTTTTAGAACATCTTGAAATGAAGCAAACTATATCCGAATCGCGTGCGCTTTATCTCGCAGGTTGGGACGCGCACAACGATAAAGAGAACCCGGAGAAGAAGGCGAGGAAGGCGAATGAGAGGGCTCATAGGAGGGAGCTGGAGAAGATGGGATTGAGTGAGGAAGAGATGTTGGAGTACGTCATGATGTTAAGCCGCGAGCAGCAGGAGCATCAGTCCTCTCCATCGGGCGGTGGGGATGAAGGTGGAAGTGGAAGGGCGGAGACGAGTGCGAGTGCGAAAGGAGCCCAAGACGCCTTGACGGACGAACAGGTCCAGGCCGCTATCGAGGGAGGAATGTTTGCGTTGGACTCGGCTCCCAATGCTATCCCCACTACTTCTGAAAGTCCTGTTCCATTCGACGGAGTAGTTTCTTCCTCATCTTCGTCTTCCGGGGTTTCCCCAAGTGCCACCAATTTGGGTCAAGGGAACGAGTCCGGACGTCCTTTGGACCAGGAGGCCCATTTCCCGAGCATCTCTCCACCCATTTCTCGAAGCAGCAGTGGAAGCCCTCCAGCAGGAGCAGGAAGTCCAGGAGCTCAGCAAATTCACCCGGCGTCGTTGAGGAACAGAAGGTTATCTATGACCTCGAACTGTACTTCCGTCTCTTCGAGTTCCAGCTCTAGCTCTAGTGGGAGTGGAAAGTCGGCTGCGTCGAGAGCGAGTGCGTGGAGCGTTCCGTTGGTGGTTGCGTCTCCCGCTACGGCCACAGCTTCGGTGGTGGTGGTTCAACTAGTAACGCTGCTATCCCCTCGACGCCGGTGGTGGTAGGGCACGAGGAGCCTGGGATGGCTCGATGAGGATTTGAGGTTCGCGCTTGAGTTGAGTTTGGCGGAGGCCAGGAGTCGGGGGGAGGATGTCTAGGCATTCCCAGTTTCTCTTTGACTCTTTCCGGAGATAGATGGCTGAGTGTGAGGTATGTATCAGAGAACGGTGCTGTAGAAGCTCTCCCTATTCTATTCATTTCTCTTTCCTTATTCTCTACTTCTCGAAAAAATCTATAAAAGAACAAAAAAATTCGTCCTTGCTTTCTCTTCGTGTTTGTAGCGCGCGTTCTTCTTTTCCAGAAAACCCTAAAAAAATATGCCCCGTTCTATAGATGTTTCTCTTTCGTTCGGACTCGTAGTATGCACTTATGGATTTACTTCCTACCCTGTCTGTTATAAACGTGATTCGATATGATATGTTGTTACCCTCGTTCAGTACGGAGGATTTATGCGGATGTTGTCAAGTGCGGTGTGTGTTTCAATGCCGGCCCGGACCACTCGGAGTCCAGCTGATTTGATCCGCTCCGACAAGACCGATACCCACCGTTCTCATACCTCCAAAACGCCTCCCCATCGGACAGTCTGGTTACCCCCAAATGCGAGTCCAGATCTCTATTCAATTCTCTCTACAGCAGGTATGTTTCGGAATGGAAATGCTGAGTCCATTCATTCAATCCAACAGTATCCCGCATGTAATCTCCAACATCGTTCGACTAGCTTTCGTACCAAGGGCACGGGCTGCATCTTCCAAATTCCGATATCCCCATACTTATGGGTGGCACTACAGCACAGATTCTTCTTCTAGAGATATGACAGAATCTGTGATTTGTATGGCTATTCGTCATCTAATTTGTCCCGGCCAAGGAGCGTCTGGCCTGTCTCTCGGGAATGCAAAAGACGTCCGGCCTTCGATTCTCAGTCTGATGTCTGTGTGCCCTTGTGGGTTCGTTACTGATACGGATTGGCGTTTACTTTATCATCGCAGTCAGCTAGTGAACGGTTCTCGGAGAAGCTTTCTCATTGATGTTCCTGGTACATCGGTGCACAGCTGGTCTGCATTTCCACCATTAGGCCCTCGCGTTCTCCGATCCTATCATTATTCAATCCCATCTGCTTCAGGTACCCTACCACAAGCACGCTTAAATGACGCACACAGCGCCTGTTGGTATATAACAGCTCGATTTTCTTGCAAGGCTTTCCTCAGCAGTCGCTCTGATGATTCTCCGCGTCCTGTGCAGCCTTTCGATCATCTTCCTCGCTGTGTTCGCCTCGGCGTTGCCCCAGGGCGCGACAGATGGTGTGGAGTACGTCGAGCTCGAGCCCGAGGCGACTGATGCTAGTCGCTCAGGCAGTGGTGGCCCACGAAGATGCAAGCATCTTGCTGTTCGTAAAGAATGGTGAGGTTCAAGATTCTTCTGGATTCTCCGACAGGACCGTCTCTTACTGATATATTGTACGCAGGCGAGATCTGAGTGCTACGCACAAGCGGGATTATATCCGTGCAGTCAAATGTCTGCAACAGCGACGGGCCCTCAACACCACTCTGCCGAACAAGTTCACTCGGTTTGACGAGTTCTCGTTAAGCCACAGCAACGCCGCGGAGAGGGTTCATGGTGTAGTGAGTCTTTCCTGTCCTGTGCTCCTGCATCCCAGCAAGTCCCAATCGCTTATGGTATTCTAGGGCCAATTCTTGCCTTGGCACAGGCATTTCGGTTATCTTTATCACCAAGCTCTGCGTGACTGCAACTACACTGGACCTGTCCCGTGAGCCCCCAGGGAGCTTTCTCATTTTACAATATGTTTTTAACTCTATACTCAGCTATTGGGACTGGACTCGAGATACCAATGGCGATACACTGTGAGTGATGCACTGGATACACTCATTGGGCCTAGGCTTATGTCTCTCAGAATCCAACACTCACCCTTGTTCGACCCAGTGACCGGGTTCGGTGGAGACGGGATCGCCAGTACATACACCCCACCTGCGGACGACGATGGCACCCCATTCCCTATCATCCCTGAATTCATGATAGGATGCGTCCAGACCGGCCCCTTTGCAGATCTCGTTCTACACGTCGGCCCAGGGCGTCGCTTCACTGATCACTGCCTGGTTAGAGGATTCCATGAAGAACTGCGCCCGTCCCTCAGCCAACCTCATATTTCCAATATCATGAACCAGACTACCTATGACAATTTCTGGAACTCGTTGGATGGCCTTCCGTTCAAGCCCGATTTCCGCCTCCACGATGCCGGACATGGATTTATGGGTGGTGATATGATAAGCTTCTATACCAGTCCCAATGGTTAGTTGCTTTCTCAACTCATAGATTATTTTTCTGATTTCCTCAAATTTCTATTAGATCCCATCTTCTTTTTGCACCACACTGGATTGGACCGCATCTGGTGGAAATGGCAAAACGCTGACCTGAAAAATAGGCTGTACCAGATCAGCGGGAGAGTGAAATACGAGCCTCCCTATGGCAAAGTCACATTGGAATACCAGCTGCCTTACCCTGGCCTCGCAACCCCTTGGCTTACTCTTCGTGATACGATGGATCCTCGTCTGGAACCATACTGCTATACTTACTAGGTTGATCGTCCCGCGAACTCACGTTTTGCTGTAAGTCGTGTTGATGTTCTTATCATACGTGTTGTAACGATAATTGTAAACCATATACGACGAATGCGATGAATCCTTTCAAGTTCTCTGCTACGTTTAACAAAGAGGTATTACCTTGAGTCAGTTTTTCGGTGCCTCGTGGATGTCCGAAAGACGACACTGCGATGACTACATCGCGTTGGCACAAGTTGATGCACCCACACCAAGGTTTGATACACTTGCAAGCTCACTAGCCCTATACCTGGATTCCGATACCGTAGCGAAGCAAGGCATGGCTTGCAATTGAATTTTAAGTGTACGAATTTCTCAATTATTTGGAGGGAGAACGAGGTCAATGGTTTCAAGGCGTTCGCCGGAATATTCAACGGTGCCGTTTCTGGGTGATCCCAAGAGTGGTAACGAAACGCTCAAACGTAGCTTGGAAGCTCAAGTTTGAAGTGGGTGATATTCGGTGGTAGACGGATTGACTGGATCGCTCCACTGGTCCCAAAATTGGAGCGTGAGTGCCTTGACTGCCGAGTCCCATTGCCGGGTGCGTGGTTCTGAACCAGATTTGCCCTCGGTCCGAATTGTGTTGAGGAGATTGTGGAAGCATTTTGGGCTTGCACATTCAAGTATAAGGTGATACAGGGACAGTTCTTTAGCCAGTAGCTTCGCGACAGCCAGACTCGGATTTTTGCACTTCGTAGTGTCGTTGTAGCAAGAAAACGTACTGCTGTGGTGATCCAAGCGAATACTGAGCGTCCTTGGAACACCGCGAGATCGGGCAAACCAAGCCATGAGCTTTTCGCATAAGGAATTACTGTCCCCATAGTGGATGTAATGAATACCACTCCAGAGTCGAGGAGTGCAAAGTGCAGCAGCTCGCCAGCGACTGTAGACCAGCTGAAAGGATAACAACTCTTTTCTTCCGTCGTCGTCCAGGATCGAAGGCAGAGCATATGTATTATGTAAATATGTCGCTGAGGACTTCAACTGGCAAATTCGATGTGCGATGCAGGACTCAAGATGACCATGAAGAGTAAAGTTGCCGAGAGGAACAAAGCGAGGAGATAAAATTAGGGGGGAGCCCAGGTCTGTTCTTCTTTATATACTCCAGACGGAACGGCGGTATTATTCGAACTAACAATAAGGTCCATTGGTGCCCAAGACTCAGACTGCTGGATTGCCGACACGCCGGTTCCCACAGTGATCTTATCTTTTCGAGTTTTGTTTAGGTCGTCATTCAACCTCAATTCGAAACCACGACGATGTTTAAGAAACCTCTCAGCAATCTCAAAAGTTTATCTGCTCTTCGCAGTTCTGATAGGCGGAAACTGAAGCAGAGAGTCATGTCGGCTTTCAACTTGTCACCTGAAGACGGTGACCTGCTGGTGCCCGATGGCATCGAATCAGTGAAATTCAAATCTCATTTGGAGGAACTAGGAGTATGTTCTCTAGATTGGTGAAGCCCTCATCTAATATACGTGGTCTAGGTCGCATACCTCTCGAGTGATGGTGACCCTCTGTGGTTTACGATTGGAAAAGGATCCGACGAATTGATCCCTACAATTTACACGCTCTGGAAGAAGGACGACCTGCTGCCCTTCCTCTCAACACCAGCTGCGGTAATACCTATCCTGGCAGGTGGCACAGATCTCATGACCCCTGAAGGTTGGTCTCCTTGCAACACCTCTACCGTGCAGTGGCTAAAGTTTACACATGTAACTTAGTCGTCCACCACCCACCTTCACTAGCAGAAGGCACCCTGGTCTCCATTCGACAATACTCGCGGAAAGATGATAAGGTCTATCTATCCGTTCCGCTTGCTGTGGGCCGAATGGCTTTACCAAGCGATCAATTGACTTCCGGCGGGAAGGAGCAGGAGAAGGCGGTGCTCATGACCCACGTCTGGAAAGACTATCTCTGGGACATGGGCTCAAAGCCTGATGTTCCCGACGATAAGGCAGTCCAGATCAGTGGTCAGAAAGCTGAGTCCTCGCAAGACGAGCCGGGCTCTGGGAACCAGGCCGCTGCTATATCCCCACCACCCTCGGAGATCGACGAGCAAGAACCACAAGCGTTGCCAAGTGATGCGGGTGTTTCGTACACGCCTGAAGAAATCAGCGAGCTGCTTCAGAAATCTCTGCTCCAGGCTATCACGGGCCCTCTGGCTTCAGCTCCGGCGTCAAATTATCCCATCCCAGTTACGCAATTCTATACAAACTATATCTTGCCTTCTAGGCCTGCGTTCCCAACTCTTGTTCTTCGCCCATCCTCGTGCCCAGGTGAGGACGATGAAAGTCATATCGATCCCCAGAGTATCAGCATTAAGACCTCTACACATAAATCATTGACGTTGTTCTTGAAAGCCTCTGAGAAACTTGGTTTGGTGACAGTCAAGCACCCCCAGAAGCATTCACAACAAACGGACTCGCTCGTCATGTCCGTAGACGCGAAGCATTCCTTGGTCCAGAGCCACGTCTCGTTCCTCACTGTCGGGGACAGAGAAGCGAAGGCGGCCGAGAAGGCTGCGCGTGAGGAGAAAGAGAGGTTGGAGGCGGAAGACTTGTCCCAGGAACTGGAAATTCGCGAATGGTGGGAGCCTCACCTTGTGACCGTTGATCTTTTCAAAGGGCTTGGTGGAAAGTAAGTCATTTCAGTATACTAATGTGCCAGATGTATTAAGGAATTGCTCCAGCCCTTCCGGTCCTTACACGCCGACGGAAATCCGCTCTCTGGTGTTTGATTATGTTACCGCCCGGGACCTCATCAATAAAGAGGACCAGAAGTACATCAATCTTGATGAACTTTTCAGCGCGTGCCTGGCTGCTCAGCCCGGAGGAAAGTCAAAAGGAAAAGGACAGGGAACCGGGTCTGAGCTCCCTAAGTTGATTAAGCGGGATGATCTGGTGAAGAAAATTATAGCAAAGATGCAGGCCTGGTACGAAATCCGAGCACCTGGTAAAGATCCAGTGCCAGAGTACGCAGCGTCTCCCCACATACTCATCCTATGATTCTCGCTGATCGGAGGCTCTTATGAATAGGAAAGGGCAGCTCAAGCCTATCCAAGTGGTCACAAAGATCAGAGAGGGGACCAAAGCCTCGACTATGATTACTGGCTTCGAGCCATTCTTGGTCGACGCTGAAGAGATGGCTGAGGATCTGAGGAAAATTTGCGCCGGGGCGACTGGTAGTAAGTGAATCAACTTGTAGAAGGCGAACTTCACGAATTCTGATGCGCTTTCTACAGTTTCTCCCATTGCCGGAAAGCCGGCGGGATCTGGGAAGGAAGTTCTAGTGCAGGGCAAACAGGCCCCCGCCGTCGTTCAGTATTTGATGGGTAAGGGAATTCCGGAACCCTGGATTAAAGTGTCTGGTCTTCGGGGGAAGAAGAAGTGATATGTCCGCGTGTAGCATTTAGCTTTTCAGGATGTAACGATGTTCTGACCGAGTCAGAATCTCTCTTCGAGATTGAGAATGACAGATGAAACGTCGGTCATCTTATCTTATCTAAGGAGAACAAACGTCAGAATATTTAATGAAGGACTGACTGGCCACAGGCTTATTGCGGTTACCCATTCAGTATTTCGAGGGTGTGAGCTAATAAATGGTTGTGGGGCAGACCACTGAGCGACCCAAGCTCGAGGTCATCATCGGTGATTTCGTCAAGGTGGGAAATCCATACTTCGAAGGATGCGTATCGAACCCTCCCTAGCAAATATCGTCGCCCCTGATTGAGAACATAACAAAGAAAGGAGGATGGTCATGATAGTGAAGTCGAGGAGGATTAGAAGAAATGAGGCAGCGAAAGCAAACACAATTGAGGTCGCCAAAACGTGTTGTCATTAGTATGAAGTTATGGATTTGCTTCCTACCCTGTTTGTTATAAACATGATTCAATATGATATGTTGCCACCTCGTTCAGTACCGGAGGATTTCAAGTGCGGTGTGGGTTCACCCAATGTAGGCCCGGGCCACTCGGAGTCGAGCTGATTCGATCCGCTCCGATAAGACCGACGGTACCGCACCAGAGGCATTTCTCATGCCTCCCAAACGGCTCTTTCTCCTCCCCATCGGACAGTCTGCGTACACACAAATGCAAGTCCAGATCTTCATTCAATTTGCTCTGGAACAGGTATGTTCTATCCGAGCATTCGTTGCTCAGGGTGCTAGCCCACCAGGATAAATTTCAAGATACGCGATGAGTAGGGTAAGGTGTCGCAACTTGGTCACGACGCCTCTGGTTTTGCCGTAAAGCTACATGCTCGGAACCAAAGGCTCCTTTTATCGGGATATATGGAATGGAAATGCTGCGTCCATTCCTTCAATCCAACAGTACTTACCCCGCCTTTAATTTCGGGAACATTGTTCGACTGACTTCTAGTCGTACCAAGGGCACGGGGTGTGTCTTCCAAACTTCTGTTACCTCCATACTTACGGACGGCATTACAGCACAGATTCTCCATCTAGACAGATGACAGAATCTGTGATTTGTATGGCCGTTCGTCATCCAATTTGTCCAGACCAGAGAGGGGCGTCTGGCCCGTTTCTGGGGCATGCAAAGACGTCCAACCTTCGATTCTCAGTCTAATTTCTGTGTGTCCTTGTGGGCTTGTTATTGATACGGATCGGCGTTCACTTGATTATCACAGTCACCTAGTGAACGGTTCGCGGAGAAGCTTTCTCATCGACGTTCCTGGTATGTCAGTACACGCCTGGTCTGCATTTCCACCATCAGGCGTTTACGTTCGCTTCGATTCTATCATTACTTCAAGCTCATTTGCCTCAGGTACCCTGCCACGGGCACATTCACATGACGCACCCAGCGCCTATCAGTATATAACAGCTCGATTTTCTGGCAAGGCTTTCCCCAGCAGCCGCTCTGATGATTCCCCGCGTCTTGTGCAGCCTTTTGATCATCTTCCTCGCTGTCTTCACCTCGGCATTGCCCCAGGCCGCGACAGATGGTGTGGAGTACGTCGAGCTCGAGCCCGAGGCGACTGATGCTAGTCGCTCGGGCAGTGGTGGTCCACGAAGATGCAAGCGTCTTGCCGTTCGTAAAGAATGGTGAGGCTCAATTTTTTTTTCCCAATTCTCCGACGGAACCGTCTCTTACTGATATATTTATTGTATGTAGGCGAGACCTGAGTGCTACGCACAAGCGGGATTATATCCGTGCAGTCAAATGTCTGCAACAGCGACGGGCTCTTAACACGACTCTCCCGAACAAGTTCAATCGGTTTGACGAGTTCTCGTTGAGCCACAGCAACGCTGCGGAAAGAGTTCACGGTGTCGTCAGTCTTTCCTATCCTGTGCTCCTGCATCCCAATCGCTTATGACATTCTAGGGTCAATTCTTGCCTTGGCACAGGCATTTCGGTTATCTTCATCACCAAGCTCTGCGTGACTGCAACTACGCTGGACCTTTCCCGTGAGCCTTCAAGGAGGTTTCTCATTTTACAATGTGTTTCTAACTTGATACTCAGCTATTGGGACTGGACTCGAGATACTAATGGCAATACACCGTGAGTGATGCACTGGATACACTTATCAAACCTAGGCTTATGTCTCTCAGAATTCAACAGTCACCTTTATTCGACCCAGTGACCGGGTTCGGTGGAGACGGGGTTGCCGGTACATACACCCCACCTACGGACGACGATGGCACCCCATTCCCTATCATCCCAGAATTCATGAAAGGATGCGTTCAGACCGGTCCCTTTGCCAATCTCGTTTTACACGTCGGGCCAGGGCGTCGCTTCACTGATCACTGCCTAGTTAGAGGATTCCATGAGGAACTTCGCCCGTCCCTCAGCCAGCCTCATATTTCCAATATCATGAGCCAGACCACCTATGACAATTTCTGGAACTCGTTGGATGGTCTTCCGTTCAAGCCCGATTCTCGCCTCCACGATGCCGGACATGGATTCACGGGTGGTGATATGATAAGTTTTTATACCAGTCCCAATGGTCAGTTGCTTTCTCAACTCGCAGGTATAATTGCTTTGATTGGCTCAATTCTCTACTAGATCCCATCTTCTTTTTGCACCACGCTGGATTGGACCGCATCTGGTGGCAATGGCAGAACGCTGACTTGAACAATAGGCTATACCAGATCGGCGGAAGAGTGAACTATCAGCCTCCCTTTGGCGAAGTCACATTGGACTACCAACTTCCTTACCCTGGCCTTGCGACTCCCTGGGTCACTCTTCGTGATGCTATGGATCCTCGTCTGGAGCCATACTGCTATACTTACTAGGCCGATCGTGGCAGCCAGTTGTTAGAAGATGATCCAGAGTACTTGTCGAATAGCGTCGTCAGAGTAGAGAACCGTTTCGTTACGAGTTCCATTCATGCGCTCGAAAACAACCTAAAAAAGTTCATGAATTTTGGGTGTTGGATCGACAGTGGGTGGCAGCTTGCAGAATATCCTTGAGCACAACTCATAACCTCATGACTCTCCCAAGTACGACCTCAATCAGTAGAAGAGCGCCATTTTGTTGACAATAGTTATAGCCTCTGTCAAGCAAATTTAACTACCTACGAGAATAATACATATGCCGTTAATAGAAGCGGTACAATTTGTAGCAGCGCTCACTACACGGGTACGCATATCTCACGACAAACGGGTGTGTCAAAGAACGGCAGCTGCATCCAAAACCAAAGGTCGCTAGGAATTCACCACTAAGGGAAAGGAGTAAAAGTGTTTAGAAAGAGAATTAATGAATGAAGAAGGGGGACTCACGCGTTCCTGTCGCCAATCGCAGCGTACTCTAGTGGGGGGATTGGAGGACCTGGTACTGGAAAATAAAGAAGCTCTCGAAGCCGAGGGTGGAGATTCAGAACCTCTTGTAGATTCTGGGCGTTGAGTATGTTAGGGTCGCTCCATACCCCCCAGCTGTAGATCCCCCGGACAGCACGATTCTTCAGTGCACAGAGGATTACGTTATCGGGGTCGTGTTCAAGTATTTTCACGGTGTAAATGGGGAAGGTAACGTATACCACCTCCAGTTTTGGGATGCGAGGCAGAGCCAGTGCCAGGTCTCGAGCACGGTCTCGGCGCGCGGAATAGGATCTCCAGTTGGATGGCCCTTCACCGACGTCGTCCGGATGGCTATACCACCTCTGGGGACATGAAGAATCACACTGTTAACATTCCAGGTACGGACATTTTACAGAAAGAATACTGACCATGTTCGTCCAAACGGAAGTCATACACTCGATCAGAGAGTCGACCACGTTCCGCTCCCCCTGATTGGTGAACCGTTGACCTTTGTCGTGCACGACCACGTACTCTGGGTTAACGTGCCTGAGTCCAGCGCACAAACCTTGCGCCATCTTTTTAGAGGCGACGGTGAGAGATACGGATAGATATAAGAGGTTGGGAAGGGAAATCAGGATCTTGCGCAAAATCTGGCCATATGCCCCCTCGAGGCGAAGTTTTTTGACGCGAGCACCGATACCTTTGTGGCGGGTTAGCAGANGAGGCCAGAATTTTCGCATCTTGTTGAGATGCAAGAAGGATGGTCTCGTAAATCAAAGGGAGAGCGATGTACTCCCAGCGTCGGGATACGAGGAGTAGTTCGAGCGCCTCAGAGCGCCTAGTGATGAGGCCCTCCGGAGACCGTTTGGCGAACGTTCGGTAGTCGACAGATAATCGAATCGCCAGGATTTCTTGAAGCAATTCGTCGGGCAGATTTCCGGTCATGGTGGTTGCGGAGTAGAATGTGGGCTTGCTCTGTTTTGCGCGGATTTTTAGAGCGATCTTGTACCCTAAAATTTGAACGGGCTCCACCGGATTACTGTACCATTTCGATCATGATCGCATTGACTTGAGGCAGAGGACGCGAGCGGGGAGAGACCAGGTTATCTGCAGATATCCGAGCCTTTTTCAGTCGCTTTCCTGCCAACTGAGGGGAATTATCTGCCCCTCCGCCCCTGGCCGTGGCCCAAGCAAACCCAAGTGCCGTGACGGTGTCTCAGATTGGTGATCAAAGATCTTATCTTATCTTTTCGAGTGTTGTCATTCATCATCGGCTCTCTTCAACACCACGACAATGTTCAAGAAACCTCTCCACAATCTCAAAACTTCCTCTGCTCTTCGCAGCTCTGATAGACGGAAGCTGAAGCAGAGAGTCACATCAGCATTCAACTTGTCACCTGAAGACGGTGACCTGCTAGTGCCCGATGGCATCGAATCAGTGAAAGTCAGCACTCATCTGGAGGAGCCAGGAGTATGTTCTCCAGATTCACTCAGCTTTCGTCTGACACATGCGGTCTAGGTTGCATACCTCTCGAGTGAGGGTGACCCTCTGTGGTTTACAATTGGGAAAGGATCCGACGAATTGATCCCCACAATTTACACACTCTGGAAGAAGGACGACCTGCTGCCCTTCCTCTCAACACCAGCTGCGGTTATACCAATTCTAACAGGTGGCGCAGATCTCATGATTCCTGGAGGTCGTGGGGTATAATTATTTTGATTGGCTCAAATCTCTACTAGATCCCATCTTCTTTTTGCACCATGCTGGATTGGACCGCATTTGGTGGCAATGGCAGAACGCTGACTTGAACAATAGGCTGTATCAGATCGGCGGAAGAGTGAACCATCAGCCTCCCTATGGCGAAGTCACACTGGACTACCAACTTCCCTACCCTGGCCTTGCGACTCCCTGGGTCACTCTTCGTGACGCTATGCATCCTCGTCTGGAGTCATACTGCTATACTTACTAGGCCAATCGTGGCAGTCAGTTTTTAGAAGATGATCAAATATACTGGTCGAATAGCATCGTCAGAGTAGAGAACCGTTTCGCTACGAATTCCATTCATGCGCTCGAAAACAACCTAAAAAGGTTCATGGATTTTTGGGTGTTGGATCGACAGTGGGTGGCAGCTTGCAGAATATCCTTGAGCACAGTTCACAACCTCATTCCATTTGTTCACTTGCCTGACTCGCCCAAGCGCAACCTCAGTCAGGAGCAGAGCACCATTTTGTTGGCAGTAGTTATAGCCTCTGTCATACAAATTTAACTACCTACGAGGATAATACATATGCCGTTAATAAAAGCGGTACAATTTGTAGCAGCGCTCGCTACACGGGTACGGATATCCCACGACCAACGGGTGTGTCACAGAACAGCAGCTGCATCCAAAACCAAAGGTTGCTAGGAATTCACCGCTAAGGGAAAGGAGTGTAAACTGTTTAGAAAGAGAATTAATGAATGAAGAAGGGGGACTCACGCGTTCCTGTCGCCAATCGCAGCGTACTCTAGTGGGGGGATCGGAGGACCTGGTACTGGAAAATGAAGAAGCTCTCGAAGCCGAGTGTGGAGATTCAGAACCTCTTGTAGATTCTGGGCATTGAGTATGTCATGGTCGCTCCATACCCTCCGGCTGTAGATCCTCCGGACAGCACGATTCTTCAGTGCACAGAGGATTACATTATTGGGGTCTTGTTCAAGTCTTTTAACGGTCACGTAAATGTGGGGGAAGGTAATGTATACCACCTCCAGTTTTGGGATGCGGGGCAGAGCCAGTGCTAGGTCTCGAGCACGGTCTCGGCGCGCGCAATAGGATCCCCAGTTGGATGACTCTTGACCAATGTCGTCGGGATGGTCATACCATCTCTGGGAGCATGAAGGGTCACTGTGAACATTCCAGGCACTGACATTTCACAGAAAGAGTACTGACCATGTTCGTCCAAACGGAAGTCATACACTCGATCAGAGAGTCGACCACGTTCCGCTCTCCCTGATTGGTGTGCCGTTGACCTTTGTCGCGCACGACCACGTACTCTGGGTTAACATGCCTCAGTCCAGCGCATAAACCTCCTGCCATCTTTTTCGAGGCGACGGTGAGAGACACGGATAGATATAAGAGGTTGGGAAGGGAAATCAGGATCTTGCGCAAGATCTGGCCGTATGCCCCCTCGAGGCGGAGTTTTTTGACGCGGGCACCGATACCCTTGTGACGAGTCAGCAGAGAGGCCAGGATTTTCGCATCCTGTTGAGATGCGAGAAGGATGGTCTCGCACATCAAAGGGAGAGCGATCCGCTGCCAGCGTCGGGATACGAGGAGTAGTTCGAGCGCCTCAGAGCGCCTAGTGATGAGGCCCTCCGGAGACCATTTGGCGAACGTTAGGTAGTCGACAGATAATCGAGTCTCCAGGATTTCTTGAAGCAATTCGTCGGGCAGATTTCCGGTCATGGTGGTTGCGGAGTAGAATGTGGGCTTGCTCTGTTTTGCGCGGATTTTTAGAGCGATCTTGTACCCTAAAATTTGAACGGGCTCCACCGGATTACTGTACCATTTCGATCATGATCGCATTGACTTGAGGCAGAGGACGCGAGCGGGGAGAGACCATCGTAGGTTATCTGCAGATATCCGAGCCTTTTTCAGTCGCTTTCCCGCCAGCTGAGGGGAACGGTATATCACTGCCCCTGGCCGTAGCCCAAGTTTGGCCCAAGTGTCAGTGTCTCAGGCGGCAGATTGATGATCAAAGATGATCTTATCTTATCTTCTTGAGTGTTGTCATTCATCGTTGGCTCTCTTCAACACCACTGCGACAATGTTCAAGAAACCTCTCAGCAGTCTCAAAACTTCATCTGCTCTTCGCAGCTCTGATAGACGAAAGCTGAAGCAGAGAGTCACGTCAGCATTCAACTTGTCACCTGAAGACGGTGACCTGCTAGTGCCCGATGGGATCGAATCAGTGAAATTCGGCACTCATCTGGAGGAGCCAGGAGTATGTTCTCCAGATTCACTCAGCTTTCGTCTGACACATGTGGTCTAGGTTGCATACCTCTCGAGTGAGGGTGACCCTCTGTGGTTTACAATTGGGAAAGGATCCGACGAATTGATCCCTACAATTTACACGCTCTGGAAGAAGGACGACCTGCTGCCCTTCCTCTCAACACCAGCTGCGGTTATACCAATTCTAACAGGTGGCGCAGATCTCATGATTCCTGGAGGTCAGTTCCCTGACAACACCTCTACCGCGCAGTGGCTAACGCACACATGTAATCGAAGCTAGTCGTTCACCATACACCTTCACTGGCAGAAGGCACCCTGGTCTCCGTTCGACAATACTCTCGGAAAGATGATAAAGCCTATCTATCTGTTCCGCTTGCTGTGGGTCAAATGGCTTTACCAAGCGATCAATTGACTTCCGGCGGGAAGGAGAAGGGGAAGGCGGTGCTCATGACCCACGTCTGGAAAGACTATCTCTGGGACATGGGCTCAAAGCCTGATGTTCCCGACGATAAGGCGGTCCAGATCGGTGGTCAGATAGCTGAATCCTCACAAGACGAGCCGAGTTCCGAGAGCCAGGCCGCTGCTACACCCCCACCACCCTCGGAGATCGACGAGCAAGAACCGCAAGCGTTGACGAGTGATGCTGTTGTTTCGTACACGCCTCAAGAAATAAGCGAGCTGCTTCAGAAATCTCTGCTCCAGGCTATCACGGGCCCGCTGGCTTCAGCTCCGGCATCCACGTATCCCATCCCAGCTACGCAATTCTATTCGAACTATATCTTGCCTTCTAGACCTGCGTTCCCGACTTTTGTTCTTCGCCCATCCTCGAGCCCGAGTGGGGACGATGAAAGTCATATCGATCCCCAGGCTATCAGCATCAAGACTTCTACACATAAATCACTGACGGCGTTCTTGAAAGCGTCTGAGAAACTTGGTCTGGTGACAGTCAAGCAGCCCCAGAAGCATTCGCAACAAACGGACTTGCTCATCATGTCCGTTCACGCGAAGCATCCCTTGGCCCAGGGCCACGTCTCGTTCCCCACTGTCCGAGACATCGAAGCAAAGGCGGCAAAGAAGGCTGCCCGGGAGGAGAAAGAGAGGTTGGCGGCGGAAGGGTCGTCCCAGGAACTGGAGATCCGTGAACTATGGAAGCCTCACCTCGTGACTGTTGATCTTTTCAAAGGGCTTGGTGGAAAGTAAGTCGATTCACCACACCCATGTGTTAGATGTATTAAAGGAACCGTTCCAGCCCTTCCGGTCTTTACACCCCGACGGAAATCCGCTCTCTGGTGTTTGATTATGTTACCGCCCAGGACCTCATCAATAAACGGGACAAGAGCTACATCAATCTCGATGAACTTTTCAACGCATGCTTAGCTGCTAAGTCCGGCGGGAAGTCAAAAGGAAAGGGACAGGAAACCGGGTCTGAGCTCCCCGAGTTCATTAAGCGGGATGATCTGGTGAAGAGAGTTATGGCAAAGATGCAGGCCTGGTACGAAATCCGAGCACCTGGTAAAGATCCAGCACCAAAGTACGCAACATCTCTGAACATACTCATCTTATGATTCTCGCTGATCGGGGGCTCTTATGAATAGGAAAGGGCAGCTAAAGCCTATCCAGGTGGTCATGAAGATTAGACAGGGGAGGAAAGCCTCGACTATGATCACTGGCTTCGAGCCCTTCTTGGTCGACGCTGAAGAGATGGCTGAGGATCTGAGGAAGAGCTGCGCCGGGGCGACTGGCGGTAAGTGAATCAACTGGTAGAACGCGAACTTCATGAACTCTGATACGCTTTCTATAGTTTCTCCCGCCGCTGGAAAGCCGGCGGGATCTGGGATGGAAGTTCTAGTGCAGGGCAAGCAGGCCCCAGCTGTTGTTGAGTATCTGACGGGTAAAGGAATTCCGAAACGTTGGATTGAAGTGTCTGATCTTGCGGGGAAGAAGTGATATTTTCGCGTGTAGCAGTTAGCTTTTCAGGATATAACGATGTTCTGACCGAGTCTCTCTTCGAGATTGAGATTCAATGATATGATGGATGAGATGTCGGTTATCTTATCTTATCTAAGGGTAACAGCGTCAGAATATTTTTTCGGACATCCACAATGATGGACCTGAATTCAGCAACCGTACACCTCTCTGCCTCCACCATCGAGGACCATGCCAAAAGCCACCTCAGAAAAGCTCTCTAGAGCACACAAACCAGCGCCCAAAAAGAAGGACAACCAAGCTTCTGGCTCAGCAAATACGAACCCTCTTTTTAACACAGCGCGATTTGGTCAGCATATCCTGAAGAACGCACAAACCGCTCAGAAGTATGTCTGTACCAGCACTCTTTATCTACCCGACTAAGAGGACCTTAGAATCGTCGATGCAGTTAGTCTCATTTCCTTACGCTCTCTATACTCGCAGCTCGAGAGAGGAACACATGGCAGACTCTGAACGATTGCTAGGCAAATCTCAAGCCTACGGACAAGGTCCTGGAAGTGGGTCCTGGTACAGGAAACCTTACCGTGAAGATCCTTGAAAAGGCGAAGCATGTCACAGCGGTTGAAATGGACCCCCGAATGGCGGCCGAAGTGTTAAAACGGGTGCAGGGAACGTAAGTCTTCTATTCTTCTCCCTTTCTTTGTTCGACTCATTCGCACTCATGTGCCCTTGAGCACCCCAATTCTAATGGGGGACTAGCTAGCCATGGGCTTATTGGATTCATCCATTCAGTATTTCGAGGGTGTCGTTTCCTGATTGAGCTAATATATGGCTGTGGGGCAGACCAGAACAACGGAAGCTCGAGGTCATCATCGGCGATTTCGTCAAGGTGGACATTCCATACTTTGAAGTATGCATATCGAACACTCCATACCAAATTTCATCGCCCCTGGTGTTCAGATTACTCTCGCATCGCCCTCTTTTCCGGGTAGCAATCCTCATGTTCCAACGTGAATTTGCGTTGCGATTGGTTGCGAGGCCGGGCACTGCACTGTGGTCAAGGCTTTCGGCAAACGTCCAAGTCAGTTCATTCAATAGATTCGCTGCTTTCAGATGTACTCAATTACTCTCGTTTACAGCTCTATGCTAAAGTGGATAACATCATCAACGTAAATAGAAATGACTTCCGACCTCCACCTCAAGTAGAGTCATCTGTGATTCGACTCGTTCCCATCGACCCTCCACCACCTGTCAAGTTTGAAGAATTCGATGGCCTAAATCGTATCATCTTCTCCCGACCGAACAAAACCATCCGAGGAAACTTCCAAGCAAAGGGTGTCATGAAGATGCTGGACCAAAATCGACGGACGTGGTTGTCAATGCAAGAAATGGTGCGTTCCTACGTTGTCGTGCCGGACGACAGGAAGACAGTTTCTAATCGTCATCACACGTAATTATCCAGGCTGTCGACGATGAGAACGAGTCAATAAACGACGTCCTTGATAAGATTCTGGACGAAGGCAGCTGGACCGAGAGTCGTGCGGCCAAGATGGACATCGACGAAATCCTCAAGTAAGTTGACCATGTGCCGTGGTCATTCATCGAGTCTTCTGACCCTGGATGCAGATTACTGGCGGCATTTCATGAACAAGGAATCCACT